>JAVSCE010006998.1:0-249046 GCA_032199065.1 Smutsia gigantea
TCCTCCCCAGAGGCCCTTGGAAGAAGGATGCATGTCCCTGCCGCCATCCCTAGCTTCCCCGCCCCCTGGACTTCTGCTGCTGCCCAAGGCTCGTGTCCCCAACTACCTCCCACCCCATCCCTGTCCTCACCTCTCTCATGGCTGGCATGGGATTTTCTTTCTGGGAACTGAGAATGGAGCCCTGCATTCCCCCTCTCCCAATCTCACACACAGGACCCCTGGCGCCCTCTCTTTCCAAGGCTGCCCCACTGCTGGGTGTAGGGAGAGACCCGGGTTCTCTGTTCTGTCTCTGCCCCTTTGCTTAGTGCCAACCCCAGGAAGGGTCAGCCTCGTGGAAGCCTGCAGGTGCTTTCTGGGCCTGGCCAGCTCATCCTCCCTAGAGCAGGCCAGGCCAGGGCCCCAGGCTGCCCCAGTCAGGGACAAGTCATGTTTATGTCTGGAGCTCCTCCACATCCAGGTCACAGCCTGCTCCTTCCCAGGCACCACTGCCTGTCCCTGCAGGCAGGTGGCTGACATTGGGAGTACTTTCACAGCTCCATGGACCAGAGTTCCTTACAGAGCCTGCTGGGCTGAGGGGAGAGGCAGAGGAGGTGGGCCCGCGCAGGCCTGCCTTGGACGGATGCAATCAGGACCAGGCCCAGACAGTGCCCGTGTGTGCTGGGCCTCTTGGGCTTGCTGTCTTAACCACACAGAAAGTGCTGTCTGTCTGTGGGTGTCTGTGGGCTGGGGCCTCCTGTACCTAAACAGGCAGGAGGCAGCAGAACTGGGCAAGGGGAACATGACAGTGGATTTTGGCGTCCAGCAAGCCTGGGTTCAAATCTTGACTGCTGCTTATTCGCCGTGCGGCTTGGAGCAAACTGCTGAGCTCACAGAAAGGGGATGAGGGTTAATGAGAATTCCCCGCACAGCGGTCAGTGAGGGGCACTGTCCAGGCCGCACTGGGATGAGCACCTCCTGGCGGAAATCCTGGCAGTTCATGCTTGGGAAGCGGCTTTCCTGGGGTGCAGGAAGGGGAGGAGGGGTCAGTGGCGTGAGCCTTCAGGGTGGATGGGTGGACATCCCCTCGGAGTTGGGTGATCCTGACCTGGATCTGGGGTCCACACTCCCCTGCTGCCCGGCCCGCCTGTCCCCCTCCTGTCTGCCTTGGTGCCTCTTCCCTTAGGCCATCCTCCCCAGGACTTTCCACTGTGGCACCCCGGCTCCTGCATGCCTCCTCAGGGGTGGCTGCACCCGCCAGTGGGCCGGATGGAGCTTGGTGGTCTCTCTGGAGAGGGCATCTGCGTTGCTCCGGCCCCCAGGGGCCCTGACCGGCAGCCTGTGCTCCCCCTGACTGGAGCCTCTTGCTTCCGCAGGCTATCCCTCCCTCATGAGGAGCCAGAGCCCCAAGGCCCAGCCCCAGACTTGGAAGTCCGGCAAGCAGACTTTGCTGGTAAGTGAGGGGCACTGAGTGGGGCTCCCCAGGGGCAGCGGGTCCTCGGTTGCCTGGGGCTTGTGGGCAGGTGGCCATGGGGTGGAGGAGGAGGCCGTGGCCTGAATTCCTGCATGTAGCCAGGGGTAGTAAGACCCAGAGCTGACAGGCAGGGGCCTGGGTAAGCACACACCTTCTAGGTCTCTGTTTTCTAACGTGTGAAGTGGGCAGCTGTGGTTTTTTCATTTGGCAAATGGTAGTTGGACACCTATGCGTGTTGAATGATGGTTCGGTCCCCAGCAGCTCTGGGGGTTTGAAATGCCTGGGGGCAGTTCTCCAGCTCCAACGGCACTGGGGTGATAGCATGGTGAGGCAGGGGCTGCAAAGATTAACAGATACATTTAGGGTTCAATAGTTAATGACCCTTAACCAGGGGCATGAAGAGTGCCGTGAGAGGGAAGCCCGGCCTTGGGGTCCAGTCCCCTGCTGGCTGTCAGGTCCTGGGCTAGTCAGATGCCCTCTCTGGGGTTGTGTTTCTTCATCTTTATAGTGCAGTGCTGAGATGAGCTGGTCCCCTCATACTCTAAAGACCCGATGCCTGACTCTGGCCCAAGACCTCAGCCATCAGCGGCTGCCCTTCACATACTATGCCCTGGAGCCAGTCCCCTGCTGAAGGAGTCATCCAGCTGCCCTGGGATGTGGGTGGCAACAGGGGCCCTGCTGGGACAGGGGCTGGAGCTCCGAGCTCCTTGCTGTTCTTGCATTTGGGGGTCAGAGCATGGGGAGGTGATCTGAGCTGGGCCACAGGGAGTGCTGGGGCTGGGTTATTGGAGGCAATCTTCAAGTTGCTGGTGAAGGGAGCTAAGTGACTGTGTATGTAATTTGGGGCTGGACCCAGGGGCATTGGGACAACAAGACTGCAAATAATAGCAGATATGGGGAGAGAGAGAAGGTTTCCATTCCTGGACTTGGTCCTTCCCCTCCCCACCACCTCCCAGAGCCTGGGTCCCAGCAGAGAAGGTCCACTGTCACCTTGAGACGCCTGGAAGGGCAGGGTTCTGGCATCCCCAGGAGGCTGCCAGTCCTGGGAGAATGGAGGCCGGGGCCAGTGTGCACAGAGGGCTAGCCTGGGAGTGAGGATGGCTGGGGTCTGGCCCCAGTCTCTCACCGACCTGTGTGTGACTCCTCCCCCGTGCCTCAGGCATCCCCTCTGTAACGGGAGGTGGATGGCCTGGCTGATATCATAGCCCTTCCAACTGTCATGCGCTGTGACCCCAAACCAAGGAGGGGACGGGGACGGGTGGGGGAAGCAGGGAGAGCGCCCTGCCCAGAGGCCGTGGAGCTCTGCTCTTGCCCACTCACCACTCTGGGCTTTTAACAAGGTAGTGCCATTCATAGACCTGTGATCCATTTCATAGACCCAGCCTTCCTGAAAGAGAGGCATCGGCCACTTCCAGGTCTGTTCACTTTGCCTCGCTGACTCCTTGGGGGTCCAGGCTGGCCCCTGGGGGGTCAGGAGACCTGGTCCAGGCTCTGCTCTGCCGCTGAGTAGCTATGACTTTGGCTATGTCTTCCCCCTCCCTGGGTCTCCATCTCTTCCCTTGTTTAATAGGTGGTTTAAGCCTTAGCTAAGGACTCGGTCCCCACATCCCACAGGCTCCCCAGTCTTGCTCTGGACCAGATGTAGGCAAGGAGTGACTATAGTTACAAGTTGGCAGGCAGGCGAGGCCGAGGGCAGGGCACATCCCTGGTGTCGCCTCTCCTGGGGTCAGCAGGGTATGAGGGGGGCTCCGACTCTGACTCAGCTCAGGAACAAAGCCACGTCCAGAGACCCCCTAGGGCCTGAGGATGCTTGCGTGGACAAGCTACAGCTACAACACTGTTTCAGCCCGGAGGGCTGTTTCTCAGGGCCCTGGTGAGCAGAGGGGAGAGCTGATGTCATGAAACTGCTGCAGGATATCATACTCCGAGCTGGTGGGAAAGTCGTCGCAGGCTCTGTGCTGACAGACCCTCCCTGAATCCCGACGAGGGCTGGGATGAGTGAGGCAAAAGGGCTACAGTCTATGTCGGGCTGGGGCGGTTGGTTGTTATTCCTGTACACCCTCTGCCAGGAAGAATTATTTAGAGAGCAGAGGCAAATGCTGGAAGCCCTTGGGACTCAAGAAGTGATACAGGGACTTGGGTGGGGGGTGCGGGTAGAGTCAGGTTGCTGGAGCTCTAATCCCGGCACCTCCACTTACCGGCTGGGTGACCTTGGGCAAGTTGCTTAGCCTCTCTGGGCCTTGATTTGTGCATCTATCAAATGGGTATGATAATAAACCCATTTGATTGGCGGGTACAAATTCACGAGTCCATCTGCATAAAGCACTTGTCCCGGGGCTGTGTTTCTGCAGAGCTCAAAGCACGGTTTGCATGTGCTGCAAAGCCCTTCCAGGCCCCAGAGAGACAGTTTGACGAGGGCCTGAGGTTCAAGCTCACCAACCAGCTGATGGGAATGAACTCTAAGGGGATATGAACTCAGAGACTGATCGGGGGACTGCCCCTGGTCACAGGGTGGGCAGAGCTGGCAGGTTATGCCCCAAGCCATGGAATTGTTGGGCTCTGATCTCCGCTGCGACTCAGGGGTGGTTAGGCAAGGGGTGAGTCTGGCTCGTGGGCACAGCCACTGTCTGCCCTCCTAACTAGTCTTGTCTCCTCTGCAGTCTCACTACCGGCCATTCTATGTCAACAAAGGCAATGGCGTCGGATCCAACGAGGCGCCCTGAGCGCAGACTGCGGGACCCAGGCCTCACTGCCCCCACGCTCCCCAGCTGAGCCTGCTGTTCCCGCTGCGCTTCCCATGGGGTGGGCGGAGCCCAGCCCTGCGTCCTGGCCTGCCCTTCCTCCCCGTTAGCCATGCTCCAGCCAGGCCCCTCTCCTTCCCTGTGACTTCCGACGGTCGCCACCTTCCCCGTGCTCTGAGGCCAGCCGCGGCGGGGGTGGGGGATAGGTGGGCTTCTCTCCCGTCCCTCCCTCCCTCCCTCCTCTTCCTGGGTGGGATTGCTGGGGCTGGTGGTGGGCCTGCATGGTACCAGCCTGCCTCTCCGGACCTCCCCCGCCGTCTCAGGCCTGTTGGCCATTTCTCCATGGGCCTTCCCCCATGAGGAGTCACTAGGTGCCTGGCCAAGACAGCTGCCCATCGTGCATCCACACGGGCCCGCCCTCTTCCCAGCAGCCGGGCTCTGGCAGGAGGAGACTGGCTTTATGG
Source organism: Smutsia gigantea (assembly GCA_032199065.1). Taxonomy (NCBI): domain Eukaryota; kingdom Metazoa; phylum Chordata; class Mammalia; order Pholidota; family Manidae; genus Smutsia; species Smutsia gigantea. The sequence goes on from JAVSCE010006998.1 coordinate 4,656, forward strand.
GCTCTGCTCTGGTCCTACCTACTAATGCCCAGGCTGGCAGAGCCTGCAGCCCTTGACCGCCCCCGAGTGAAAGCTCTCTGTGTCTTCCATCATCATGACCCACCTTGGGTCTCACACCTACTCTGAGTCCGAGGTCCCTGACGACAGTTAGGCTATTGGATGATCTTAGCCAAGAAACTTCTCTTCTAGCTGCTGAGATAAGCGATTCCCTCAACATACTACATGACAGTTGCCACCGGCCCAGCTGCCCGCAGGGAACCATCATGTACCTGTAGTTTCATTAGGTCTGTAATTTTGTGTCCCCTTGGCTATGGGACGTGAGCAGGCTGGAGAAAGCATGGCTGGGCTGGTGTCTGCTGGGACCACTTCCAAGGGTATCTTACAAAGTGCCCGGCCTCATCCGCTGCCCCCGTGACCCGGGCTTCCTCTCCCCTCTGCCTGCCTTCCACGTCGCCTGTTGCCGTGGGGTCCAGACCAAACCAGCAACAGCAAGGTGGGTCCGCCCTCCTCTCACGGCCCCGCTCCCAAGGGCCTACAGGGCTCTGGGGAGGCAGCCAGCTTGCCGGGGCAGGAGGGAGGGAGGGAGACATCCAGCTTTGGCTTTCCTCACCAAATAAAACTTTGATCACCCACTTGTTTTATGCTGAACAAGCGTTTCCCTCAGGGTCACCTGGGGGACCGGCTGCCATTCTCCTGAACACACTTGCTGTGCCTCTGATGAGTGTGTGTGCCTCTTGCCACTTCCCTGCAGGAGACATGGCTCCCTTGGGTCTCCCCACCGCCCCCAGCCCTTTCTGCAGCCTTGGGGCTCAGCGTGGGGACTGGGCCTTTCTGAAGCAGGCCTCGGCTAACTGAACAGAAAGGAGGCAGGTGGGGAAGGGGAGGGCTCTGAGTGGTTAGACCCCCTGGCCAGCCTACCCGTCCCTGGAGGGGAGCAGGATCCAGAAGCGGCTCTGTGCAGGCTGGAGTGGAGACTGGCCGGAGGCTTCAAGCCTGAGAGCTTTTCCAGTAGTGGAGTGGGATTCCTGGGCAAGGGACCCCACAGCGAAGGCCTGGCAGGAGAGCCAGGCTCCTGAAGGCAGTGCCGTCCTGGGCTTGGGCATGGAGGAAGGAGGCGAGGCCTCCGAGTCACTGGGAGCCCAGAGAAGTCCGGAGGGGCAGGCAGGGAAGGCATCCTGGAAGAGGCAAGCAAGACAGGTGGAAACATGACTTGGTAGAGAAGAAAAGGGGGTGCAAGAAAACCCTGCCCTTGCCTCTGATGTGGCCGGGATCCCCCAGGCCTGCCCAGTCTCATCATCCTCCCTTATTCTGCTCCCTACCAGGGACCAAATGACACCAGGGGAGCAGCCCTCTCCCCTCCCCACTCCCAACTAGCAAAAGTACCAGAATGAGCTCACTGCCAGTTCATCGTGGAGGGGCAACACCCTTCCCTCCTCCCTCTCCCCACCCAGCTGGACCAGTGGCCAGGCTCCCCAGAAGGGGGCTCCCCGGAATCAGAACAGGGAAGGGAGAAATGCACCAGAAGAAGAAGACAGAAGGGAAGGAGGGTCAGAAAGGAAAGGAAGGTATGGGGTCCAGTGGTTCCAGGGAGGACCCCCAGGCGCTGTCAGGAGGGACTGCCACCAGCCAGATGGGATCCAGGACCAATGCCCGCTGAGGAGTGTCGCACCCTAGCCCAAAGGCCCACCCCGGAGGGCAGCTGGTACCCTGCAGCCTCCCTGACCTTCCTTGGGACCTGCAGTCCCTGTGGCTGTGATGGTGAGGAGAGTTACTCTCCTGGACCCCAGGGATGCCCAGATTCTCTGAGCGAGGCCCTGGCACCACCTTTGGGGCCCCTCCCCAAGCCTGCTAGCTCCACAGGAGGGGGAATCCGGATCTAGCTGAATTCCCCAGGGCTGAGAGCCATGGGGCAGCCAGGCTCCGGCCTGTCCTAGGCTGGGGCCTTGCCAGGAGCGGCCGCCCGCCACGTGGATGCTGGCAAGGTGGGCACAGGCCCTGAGTCCTGCTGGGGCCCGGGTGGGGCCTCCCCCAGCATTGTGCTCCCCTCGTCAGTCCCCGGCAGTTCCGTCGCCTCAAGAGCTGTGATTATAAAGCTGTGATTGATTATAAAGCCCTCGTCTTGAGAATGCCTCCCACCTCAGCATGAGCAGAAGCATCAGGACAGCTGAGGCCCCAGTTTGCTCAGGAGAAGGAGAGGAGGGGAAGGGAGGCATTCCCCAGAATGGGAGACAAAGGAGGGAAGCAAGACTCTGTTTCCATTCTCACCCCTCTCAGGCCCAGCCAGGCCCCCCTGTCCTCACCCAGCTCTGAGCTCTAGGTGATTCTGGGCATGCTGCGGGTACGCTGGCAGCTGGGGTCAGGGCCGGAGGAGGAGGGAGGCAGAGCTGGGACTCGGCAGGCGGCCTTATCGGAGAGTCGGGAGTTCTCGTTCTGGCTCCAGCACTTTTGGCTGTGTGAGCTAGGCAAGCAGCTTGCCCTCCCTGAGCCCGAGCTTCCAGTCTACAAAATGAGGTGTTTTCTCAGGTTCATTCAGTGAGGAGTTTTCCAAGCTCTAATAGTCTGTCCAGCAAGGACTATAGCCAGAGACTGGGAAATTGATCATGGCCCCAGCTGGCGCTCTGTGATCAGGACTGGGTTGAGAGCCAGATGGACTGGATTCTCAAAATCCTCAAGGTGTCCTTGCCCAGCCCAACTCCCGCTCCTCCCCTTGGGCCCCTACCCAGGGAGAAATCTTACCTGTTCAGAAGAGGAGGCCAGGGGCCTCAGAACTGCCCGAGCTCTGCTCTGCTCTTCGGACCGACTGCAATATGGACTCCCTGCTACCAGCGGTTCCTGAGTTGCGTTCACCTGGCCTTGGAGGCTAGGAAGCAGTAATCTGGAGGAAGAAGGGAGGAAGTAGATGGTCAAAGAAGCAAAGAGAGGTTGGGAGAACAGCAGTGAGGGGGTGTCTGGGACATCTCAGCTTGTGGGGAGCTGAGATGAGGGCTTCTGAGTCTGGAGTACGGAGTTTGGAGCCAGACTTCCTGGGTTAGAATCCCGACTGTATCACTCACCAGCTGTGTGACCTTGGCAGGCTACCCGGCTTGTAAGAGGGTAACAGCGTCTTAAGGATTGCTGGAAACAGCAGAAACAATGTGTGCAAAGTGCCTGGCATAGCAAGTGCTCAGTAATTTAAACATGGTAATATTATTATGGTTGACCTGCAACCAAGCTTGCTTTCTCCAGCCAGCAGTCCTTTTTACCTTCCACAGCTCGGCTGTTTTCCCTGTTGCACCGCCCGGGAACCTGCCGCGGGCTTCCTGCCGTTCTAAGTCTTGGCCAGCAGGTGACAGCATTTCACCGCAGTTAATGGGCACTTAGCCACCTCCCCTAGTCCAGCTGTCTGGACTGGGCTCCACAGCCCTTCTTCAACCAGGGGATCCCTTTCCTCCCCTCCTGCATCAGTTAACTAGACCTTGTTGTCCTAGACTGTGGAATGTGTCATTACATGACAGCAGCCCCCAGCTGAGCAGGAAACCACACCCAGCCCAACCTGGCATGGAGGCTGGGGTGGGACCTGGGGCTGGTCCCCTCCATGTGGGTACTGCTCCCTTTGCGCTCTCCCTGCCAGCGGGTGGGCAGGCTGAGGGAGGGTCTGGGCGGGCACATCAGGGTCAGTTCTGCAGCCTCTGACCATCAGGGGACTGCAGAGGGCCGACCACGAAGTGAAGTGTGAGATGGAAGGCCAGAGCCCTCAAAATCTGCGGCTTGCAGCAGAGCCCCTGGACTTGTCATCCTCAGGTTTCCAACCCACGAGATGGGGAACATTTGTACCTTCCTCCCGATGAACTATGCACGGAGATCAGAGGGGTAAAAATGCAGGCCCCGTCCAAACGATGGGGGATGATTATCCAGCAAGGGCGGGCGCTTACAGGCAGAGGGGTGGGCCCAGCGACTGCCCAGGCCAACTTTTCCCATCCAACTCAAATCCCCTCCCAGGAAGGACGCTGCCAGTTTTATCTTCCTGAGTATTGGCTAGTAAGTTGGAGAATGAACTGTTGTTCAGCCCCATAAACAAGGGAGATAAACGCCAATTGCTGGGTGGATGTGTCAATTCCTGATTCCTAATTCATCTCCTTGCCGAGGCTGAGGCTGAGAAGAGGAAAAGATAAGGAGGGAGTGGAGGCCAGGACCCACCGGCAAGGGGTAGTGGTGGGGACCCTCCCCATGGAACAAGAGTGGTGCCCTGGTCCCTGAGACCCTCCAGAGAGTTTGGAAGCCAGCTGAGGGAGGAAGGGGAAGGCTTTGGCTAGCTCAGCGTTAATAAGAAATTAATCCCAAGCAGACTGATAACTTGTTTCCTCACCGGCCTCGAAGCTGGCCTTGGGGAGCAAAGTACATTTCTCAGAGGGTGACTCCATCATCATGGTAAGACCCCCGATGGACTGCAAACGCCATTACTGATTGGCACTTCAGAAGGCAACCTGGCAGTGGAGGGCATAGGCTTTGAGAGCCCGTCAGTGAAAAGGACTCAGTAGAATTCCTTGAGACCTAAGACTGTGGGTCTTTGATGGCTTAGGTGAGCACCTGCCAAGAGAGGGCATCTGGGCTGGATGACCCGAAGCCCTTAGGGGTCCATCACGTAGGCCCAGGCAAGAGAGGGTTGGACTGGTGTGCGGGCAGGACCCGAGGGGAGCTTCTGCGTTCATTTCCAAATATTCATGGTGCGCCGTGGCCTGGGCCTGGAGGATACAGAAGGTGCGTGTTGCTGCTCTCCGTGGAACTTGCAGCTAGTAGGGGAAGCGGAGGATAAAGTCACCAGTGACCCCGGGGGCCGATGTGGATGGTGAAAGCGCCCTGCAGAGCACAGCACACAGGGCAGGGGGAAGGGGCCTGGGGAGGGAGCCCTCCCCTGAGGAGGGCATGGCCATGTTGCCATCTGGGGGAGGCGAGCCATGTAAAGGGAGCTGCCCTGGAGAGCGGGCTCTGCCTGGGTGAGGAGGGCAGAGCCATCCAGCTGCAGGGCAAGGAGGAGGGGAGATCTGGTGGCAGCCTGGCAGGCAGGGCCTGATCACAGGGGCTCATAAGGAGCCGGGGTTTCCTGTGACTGCAGCAGCTGCCTCTGCAGGAGGGTGAGTGAGCAGATGGGTGCCTTGGGCAGAGGGCACTGGAATGGATTGGGGTGAAGCTAGAGCTGAGGTCCAGGTGGACAAGGACGGTGGCTGGAGATGGGCCGATGGGTCGGCTGAGGCACGTGGAGCTGCTGATGGCATCCGAAGCTGAGGAACCAGTAAAGCCATGGAGACACGGACAGGATGTGGCCGTTTGGGCCCGTGGGCAGGGGAGGTGGCTGGCAGAGCAGGTCCCAGCTGCAGGGGGAGGCAGACTGAGGCTCTGCTGGCCGGGCTGCAGAGAGGGGCTTCTGCTGTGGGTGTGGAAGCCCGGAAAGCTCATTTGGGTGATGGGATCCCAGAGATGGCTCCTTGCCTGGTGGTCCTGGTGGGAGGTAGTGTGCTGTCCTGGGCCCGAATCCAAATCCCAACTCTGAGAGTCAGCAGCTGGGCCCAAAGAACAAGTTTCTCAGTCTTCTTGGTCCTCAGTTTTCTTATCTGTGAAGTGGGGCTAATGATGGACTCCATTGGGGGTTTTTGTCAGGATCAAATGAAAGGAAGCAAATAAAGGGTCACATAGGGCCTGTGCCTTGTATCCCTGGATGAGTAGGAGCTCAGCGAAGGGGGTGGAGGGCAGGACTGAGGGCAGGCCCTTTTCCTCCGTTGGCCCATTCTCTTCTGGCCCCCACCTCTGCTGCTGCGGTTTGCAGAATCCAGCCTCGTTGTTCCAGGGGAGGACCTTCCCAGCCCTCAGGACCTCCCAGCTCTTGTTCCTGAGGACAGGTTGAGCCTGGGTCCCTCCTTATCCAAATGGACATGCAGCCACAGGTTTGCCAAGCTGCAAGAAGGATGGAGGCTAATGTTTCTCCTCCCAGCGTGCAGGGCCAGTCGCTACATGCATGGGTGGCCGGGGTAATTAATTTACACATTTCATCCTGCTTAAACTAATAAGCTTCTATATCCTCCTTCTCCACTGAGCCCGAGCCTCTGTGCTGGGCTTGCCAGAGATGTCATCCCGGCCCCAGGGAAGGCAGTGATGGTCCCTACTGCCATCCTGTAGGCTCTGTCCAAGGCTTTGAGGCCTTGGGTCCACACTCCCAAGACTGCTGGCCCAGGTCAGCCACAGGAGACGTCTCAAGCTGCCCAATCAACCACACACCCATCTGAGGGAAAAGGGCGACCCAGGAGTCCTCACAGCCCCCTGCCCCAGGGGCTCCCTGTCCCAAAGCCACAGGCCTGGCTCCAAGATGTCTGGGAACATGGTGACATCCTCTGTGCAGTGACAAGAAACAGTCTCCAAGAAAGGCTGTGAAGTGGAGACAGGGAAGGGAGAATGATGTGGAGCGTATTCTGCTGTTGCATTAAGAAAGGGGGAACCCCCCACACGTTTGTTTACACAGGAGACTGGCTGCCCAGGGAGGAGCTGGGCCAGCTGCGAGGCAGGGCAGAGGGAGACTTGCACCTGGACCATTTTCTACCTCTTGAGTCTGGAATCCTGTGAATGCATCTCATACACAAAATGCATCAGCTGCTCAAGAATCGATACAAATTTAATGTGAAAACCCCACCTGGGCAGCCCATGTTTATTGGGTATCCCTGTGGCCTGAGAGTGAGGGTGCAGGAGATGGGGTCGGGTGACACCTTCAGAGAGTCTGGGAGGAAGCCAGGCAAGTCCTCGGTGCCCGAGCCTGGGCTCTTGGGCCCTGGACAATGCGAGTGAGTAGTCCAGGAGCTTCTTGGGGAAGGGCAGCTGAGCCATTGTGAAGGTAGTGTTGGAGCTGACTCAGTGGAGGGGAGAAGATGGAGCATGAGCTCCTTTTCAGACTTGAGAATCTGGGGTGCATTTGGGCCCTGACTTTCCCGTCTGAATGATGGCAAGACTTTGCTCAGGCTGCCGGTAAGGAAAGCAGTTCCGGCTACTAGAATTTCAGCAATCAGCAACCCCTCTTGCCTTCCTGGAGGGGCTGGCGGGGGTTCTAGGACCCAGGCCTGTGCTGGTTGCTCCTTCACGGAGCATTCCTGTTAGCTGAGGACAGCGGCCAGCTCCTCCTGGTGGCTTCCCTCTACTTATGGATTCTGTGTGGATGCTCTGATTCCAAATCCTGCAGGATTTAATATCCACTCTGTAATCTTCTGGCACCAACAGGCATTATCTAACTAAACCTTAAATTGAAGAAGCTGGGCTTCCATTTTCCCCATGCCATTGGGAGAAGCTGGGGCTCCCTCGGTCCCATGTCATTTACTCTTGCACAAATTAAAGTGTGTCACACTGCTGTCCTCACAGACACGCAGCCTGTGCACCTGCCCCCTCATACTCCACAGAGCAGCTTGGGGTGGACGAGGCCAGGTGGGGGACCTGGGATGGCCCATCTAGAGGCTTCACAGTCGGACCTGGGACTATCCCAAGTGTCTCTTGCTTTCAGCCCATTTTATTTCCTGAGGGGTCAGTAGTTCAGTGGCTGTAATGGTCACTTGTTCAGTCCCTCCCTCCCTCACTTATTAAGCACCCATGGAAGGCACAGAAAAAAAAGATGCTAAACACACAATGAGGCCCTCCTTACCCCCCTCCCCACCACTTGTGGTGGCAGTTTTATATGATGCCAATTCCCAGGCCACACCAGTTCACAGAGGTACCACGGGGCGTGGGGAGCGAGAACAGATAATGTCACAGATGCTTACTCTTCACCAGACAGAAAATAACTCTTGTCTTTATACACCAAACATTTCTTTGAAGACAACAGTAGATCCGTATGCAGTTGTAAGAGATAATGGAGAGAGAGCCCGGGCACCCCCTGTTCTCACAAGGTCTAGTACAGTGTCACACCTGGATACAGACATTGATACATTCCCATCCCACAGGGGTCTTTTCTATTGTCCTTTTCTACCCATCCTCACCTCCCCCTTCCTCTTTTTTCTGGACCCCTGTCAACCACCCATCTCTTCTCCATTTCCATCACTGTTATTTCAAGAATGTCAAATACATGGAGTCATAGAGTACATAACTTTTGGGACTGGTGTGAATGACTCCTTTAAGCCTCACAACTGGGCAAGGTTTGCACCCCTGTCCCCATTTTACAGAAATGCACGTTGAGGCCATGGCAGTGAAATCACTTGCAGAGGCAGGAGTCAGGCTCCCTTCAGCCTGACCCCCAGAGCAAGCTCTCCACTGTGACAGCTATTGGAACGGGTGGTCCAGGAGCTCCCCTGCAGCCATAGCACAGCCGGCGGTCCGGCCCTGCCCTGTTGGGGGTCTCTGTCCCAGAGGCAGGAGGGAGCAGCCCAGCCTATCCCACCCGGCCTGAGTTCTTGAGGGTAGCAGAATGGGGCGCCCGCCTGGGACCCCTGCAGTGGTGAAGGGGCCCAGGCAGGGTGCTTCCCGGAGACAGAGAAGGTGCTCCCACCATGTCCTGGAGGGGCAGTGGTGGACTCAGGCGCTTTCTGACTGCATGACAGGCTAATGGGCTCCCCAGGACGGGGTGGGGGACAGACAGGGAAGCCCCCCACCAGCCTCCGCTGAATCACAGGTGCGGGCCAGGCCTCATCACAGCCAGAGATTGGGTCTCATGGCCTCTAGTCAGGGCAGCCTCAGGGCCTCGGGGCTCAGCCGCAGGGCGATATCACTAGCAGAGCTAACCAAGCGTGGGGTTGCTCGGATTGCTGGAATGAGGGGCTCCCTGTGCACACCACCTCCCGTCCTCTGGCTCTCTCCTAGCTCCTGCTCCTGCATAAGCTGACCCGGCAGCTGACAGGGGCGACAGATCTAGTATCCATGGTCTCTGCATCACTGTTTGCAAGAGCCTCTACTCCCTGCGGAGCCTCAGCCCCTGACCCCTGCGGAGGGCTGGGGGGACCAGTGGGGGGCAGTCCTCCCCAGACTCAGGCCTGGGGTCTGGTGGGCAGGGCTGGGACTTGTGCCTGAGTATGAGCTGGGGAGGGAGGGGACCTCCTGTGTACCAGGGCTGCAGTTGGCAGCAGTGACCCAAGCCCATGGGCGTCAGGTGCCTGCTAGCAGGCAGAACCAGGGCCAGTGGGAGGGAGTTGTGATGAGGGGCAGGTGGCAAGTTTTGCTTCATGAAAGAGAATTTTGCAGTACCTAGAAGCGTCCAACAGTAGGGCAGACTTCCTCGTGAGGCAGTAAGGTCCACATCGGTGAAGGCATTCATTCATTCACTTAACACACATTGATTGTGTTAATTTACTTGGGACGGCAATACACCATTGTGGCTCTTAGCTCTAGAACGCCACCCAGGTGGGGTTACTCCCAGCTCTGCCACTGACTAACTGCATCATCTTTAGCAAGTTCTCTGTACCGGTTGCCTCCCCTGCAGAACAGATACAATAACAGTTCTTTACCTCTCAGTGGGAAAGGCTCTCAGCCCCATACCTAGCACCCCTGAACACAATGAGGGTGCACGTGTTATTCCTCTACTTTATAAATTACTTTAATGAATTCTCTACTATCTGGGGTCTGAGTGAGGATCTGAACCCAAGTCAGCCCTCCCCGTGGGCCATAAGGCGAGGCCCAGTTAGGGGTTCAGATCTGAGATGGAGGGGCTTGTATATACAAAGAACAGCTTACAACTCAATAATAAAAAGACAACTGTGGATGAAATGAGAGTTCCTGTGGCCAGGATTCTCACCTGGCCCTGGTTGACTAGCTCACTGCACACCTGTGGGCAAAACATGGCTGTTACTCTATACAAAGAACTCCACCCAGTGCTCTGGGTGCAACACGGTGGCACAGCTGCAAGATTGCAGGAAAGCAGAGCAGAGGCTGGAGTGGTGGCAGCACGGAGGACAGGCTGTGGGGGCAGAGAGGCCCAGAGGCAGAGACCGGCTTGCTGCCTGCAGACTGGCTCTGAGTGGATGGGATTTTAGTGATTGACCTGCCACCATGGAAATAAAGTTGGGTATAAACCCTTTCACCCCAAGAACGTTCTACTGTCATTTCTTTGGTCACACTGACTCCATAGTGAATTTGCTCGGGACTGAAACCCATTGGCAAGACACAACCCAATTCAAAAATGGGCAAAGTATCTGAATATATACTTTTCCAAGAGATATACACACAGGGCGCCTGAGCAAATGGAAAGATGTTCAACATTATTAGTCATCAGGGAAATGAAAACCCAAACCACAGTGAGATACTAGTTCACATCCAGTAGGATGGTGATCAAAAGACAGACAATAACAAGTGTCCTCAAGGATGTGGAGGAATCAGAACCCTCCTACACTGTCGGTGGGAAGGTAAAATGGTGCACCCACTTTGGAAAATATCTGGCAGTTCTCCAGATGTTTCCCCATGGAGTTCCCATATGACCCAGCAATTCTATGCTTAGAAATATACTCAAGAGAATTGAAAAGGTATGGCCACACAAAAACTTCTACAGCGATATATACAGCAGCTTGATGTCCACTATAGCCCAAAGGTAGAAACAACCCAACTATTCACTGGCTGATGAATGGATAACCAAAAGGTGGTTACCCGTTCAATAAGATTCAGCTACAGACAGGAATGAAGTACCGATCCACACTCCGGCGTGGATGAACCTCAAAACATTAGGCTAAGTGAAAGAAGTCAGTTATAAAAGTCCATATATTAAATGCTTCTGTGCCTATGCAAGTCCAGAATAAGCAAATCTGTGGAGACCGAAAGGAGCTTAGGGGTCACTTTGGGACTTGCTGGAGCAGGAGGAACAGAGACGGGGTGGCTGGAAAGGAGGAGGCTTCTTGAGGGGTGATGAAAATGTTCTGAAATAAATGGTGGTGCTTGCACATGTTTGTGAATATACTCAAAACCATTGACTCATACACTCGAAGTGGGTTAATTATATGATATGTGAGTTGTATCTCAATAAAGCTGTTAAAAAAAAAAGAGAGAAATAAGCCCATAGAAGAAATCTGAGTGTGGAGGGTGTGGTACAGGTAGAGATGCAGACAGGGGTGGAGACCTGGAGGGTGGGCAGTCCTGCTCAGGGAGAATTTCCTTGGAGGAATAGCTTCACAGGGGAAGAGGTACAGCTTGGAACCCCCTGGGGAGTAGCGAGAGGGGAAGGCTGACCCCCCGGCAGGAGACATGGGTCCCTGTTGGGATGGGGGCAGTTGGGCCCACCTGCAGCTCAGAGGAGCAGTGGCCCCTGCCTGTCTACCTCCATATGAAGACCATCACACCACTGGTGTGCCCTTGTGCGGAGGGACAGAACTTGACCCAGCCAGTGTCTCCACGGGTGGAGCACAGATGATAGGGTACAAGTTTGGAGGCAGTGGACCTCTCTCACCTCAGACTCCTTATCAATAGCCTGGGGGTGGCAATTTCTCCCTCATCGGGTTGCCCAGTATGAAATTAGATGCTGTGTTGAAAGTGCCTGGTAAGAGTTTGAAAGACGGGTGAAAGTGGGTCTCAGTAGGGCTTCACCTCAACCCTGTGAGTAGATGGGGCAGGTTGTACTGCACCCATTTTACAGATGAAGAAACAAAGAGGCCACGTGCTTTGGTGACTCACCAGAGGAAGAACTGCACCCTGCCCAAGATGCCCGCCACACCGCACTCCTGCCTTGCACCCAGTGGCACGGCAGGGCTGACCCCTGGCCAAGCGCTGTCAGCGTGCGCTCTCATTTCACCTCCAGGATGTGCTTCTGCATAAGTGGGCTGGACATCAATAGCCTCCTCTTACAGGTGAGAAAACTGAGAGTCAGGGAAGGTAGACAGACCTTGTTTAGAGCACCCGCCCCCTGCTGGCTTTAGAGCAGCCACAGCTGTGATCCTGTCACCTTCTAGATTCCAGGTGCAGCACATCAAAGGCCTGCGGTAAAGTAGGTCCCTGGGTTGGTGCCGAGGACAGAAGAGGCAGTGCGGGCTGGGGTTGGCCCTGGGCAAGGCCAGGTGAGGCTGAAGGTGGCTCCAGGGCTCTTTCAGTGGGCCTCCCAGCCTCTCCAGCTCCTGCAGGAGAAAGAGAGAGAGGCTTCTCTGCTCAGGGAAGGTGGTTGCACAACAAACAGGAATTGCAGCTCAAAGGCCCTCTTGATAAACAGCAGGTAGCCTGGCTCCCACTAGCTAACAGGATTAATCTAAATGCACACAGACGCAGCTGGGCAAAATCAAAACACAGAACCCAGGCTAAATTACACCACTTAACGGTGGAGACCTCGCAGCCTCGGAATGCATCACCTGACTAGCTCGCCTGCCACAGGGGTGAGGACGGCAGGAGGAGGCTGCGTGCGGCTCCGGTGGAGGTCAAGGGGACCCTGGAGGAGAGCGGGGCACTCGGGCAGTCATCCAGGGAGACTGGGCAGTGTCTGAGGGTCCATTGCGTCAGGTGGGTGGGTACGTCCTGGGTGGTGGAGGCATCTGCCGTGCCCTGCAGAAGTGTGAGGGGCCCCCATGCTCCTGTGACCATCACACCCTCCCTGCAGTCCTGAGCAGGACCCATCCAGGGAGCCCAACCCCAGGACGTTCACAAGAGAAGAGAAGCCATGTTTTTAGGTAGCTCGGCCCGTGGTCTGCCATCCTGGGCCTTATTTGGCCTCCACAGTGAAGAAAGAGAGGGGAACTCTTGACCAGATAACCATGTCCAGTCCCCAGTAGGGCTGTTATATGCCCACTTTACAGCTGAGGAAACTGAGGCAGAGTTGGGTTTCAGATCATTCAGGACCCAGATCCCAAGTTCAAGTTGTGGCTTTGGTGAGAAGCAAATCTTCCGTCCCAGGCCTGCTGTGGCTCAGGTCAGCTCTTAGCCCAAGGTCACACAGAAGCTTCTTAGCTTCCCAGATCCCCCTTGGTGATGTCCTCTGACTGCCATTGGCTTGGAAGCCCACGGGGAGGGGACTGCAGGAGGAAATGAGATAGGTCCTGGACATGACTTCATGGGTCCCTCAAATTGCGGGAGAACCGGGGGTTCACCACGTCCAGCTCTTGGTCTCTAGAGTGGCAGGCAAGCCAGAGGAAAAATCCCCCTTTCCTTTAATCTTAGGCACAGGAAGTCCCAATCGCTGACGTTAACTGAGCACCACTCTGTGCTTGGGGCTTTGCTCAGCCCTCTGAATCTGTTCTCTCTCCTAATGCACCCCAGATACTAGCAGGGGGGCACTGTCTGTATTACCCCCTTCTACCAAGGAAGTAGTTGAGGCCACTGCACTGCTAAGTGGCACATCTGGGAGCCGATCCCGGCCCCCAGAGTCCTTTGATACCCTGCCTTCCCAGGGTTCATTATTTCCTGGGTCCGGGGGTCTTCAACGTGAGACCTGGAAAAGGGAAGGGGAAGGAAGGGTCTAGAATCACCAGACTTGGGTTCCAGTTCCTGCTCCCCCACCTGCCTTGTTCCTGCCCTGGGGCAGCCCCTTTCCCTCTGTGAACTGGAAATCCCTCATTCGGAAACAAGGGCAAAGAGCTCTGCTTTACCTGCATGACTGCATTGTTGTGAGAGTCAAATGAGAAAAATACATATGATGTGGTTTTCATGCTGTGAGGCACTCTATAAACATTAGTTATTGTTCCACACCCCAGAGCAGGCGTGTTTCTGAGCTCCATGCAATTTTTTTTTATTACTACTGTTAGGAATAATAATTCCGAGTAACGGTCCCATTGCTTAGCTGTGCCCTCTGTGCGGGGACCTCAGTGGCCCTGGGGACACAGTCTCTGCACAGGACCTAAGAGGAGCGGCTAGGGCTCCCCATTTTTCAGTGGGGTAAATTAAGGACCCCAGCAAGAGCCAAGTGCTGCCCAAGGTCCCCCAGCCAGGGGAACGTTCTGAACTTCGAATCTGGGATTCCCAGAGTCATCTCCCTCCAGCTGCGAGGGCTCCCAGGCAGCTCAGGAAAGTGATTTATGGCAGAAATGGGCAGAGCTGGTGCTGCGTCAGCGCTTCCAACCCTCCCGCCTTCCCACTTTGGTCTCTGCCTCCCTTTGTCTGCGTGCCTCACCCCTGTTTCTCCCAAGGCTGCCACTCACCTCCCACTGGCTCTCCCATGCCTAGGTCCTGGTGCTTTCCCACCAGTCGCAAGCCCTGAGCAGCAGTCGCTCAGATTCTAAGTCCTGCTGGGAAGGAAAACTCAGAGGAACACGCTTCTGGACTAAGGAGTCGGGGGGCTAGAGGCAGACATTGGCTCTTTGTTCCCAAGCTTTCATCAGGGTTGGTGAAGCCGGAGACCCAGGGCATCTGGGAAGGCCAGTGGGGGGGGGGCCTCAAGTGGGTGCTGCCAGGCAAACAGGCAGATCATTAAATAATTAATAACAACAAAAACCCAACAGTCAAATGCTAAACTTATGAAAACCAGAAGTTTATTGTATTATTAACTCTTTTTTTAACATGGAGAACATGGATACTCAGAGAGGTTCTTTAACTTGCCCAAGGTCACACAGCTAATGGATTCAGAAAAGACAACTCTGGGTTGGGGGGGCTCTCCCTCCTGTACATAGTAGCGAGGGTGCGGGCCACTCTGTGGCCAGTCCCTGGCTACACTCTCCCTGCTGTCCTCAGGCAGCATCCCGTCCCTCAGGAGGCCTGCTCTGCCGGCTGCTTCTGAGCTGGGCACAACTTCAGAGTGCCTGCACTCAGGGCCACCACTTGGTCTTCCTGGCTGTCGAGGACAACAACATGCGGCTCCTTCCTCCATGTCCAATGCTTGGGTGGGCCTGGAGAAGCTGCCATAACTTTCATTTCCGGGACCCAGAGGTCAAGCAGGCATTTTGGAGGCCCAGAGGAGAGGAGGAGAAACGTGGGGACCTGAAACAAGACCCTGAGGACTGAAGGGGGCCAGGGGCAGCTGCCCTGGGGGCAGCGGGGGCAGCAGGGGACAGGTTCAGCTGTGGTCTTTGGATTGCCAGCTCCTGCCTCTTGATGCCTCTCTCAGCCCTTCCCTAAGTCTTGGGACTGTGCAATACTAGCTAGCTCCCTGACTCCTGGAGGCCCCATCCCCATATGATGACGCTGTTATGAGCCCAGCTCAGAAGCCAGGCACTGGTAGATCTTCCCTCCTGGGAAAAAACTTGTAATTTATGTTAACTGACACATGATTCGCAGATAATGTTTGATTGCAGCATGGCCTGCGCAACTTGGGTGGGGCTGTCTTTCCATGAAGAGCCACTGAGATCCTGTCCCAAGAGGCCGGCCCGGGCAGGTTGGAGGCAGCCTGTGGTGGCAGTGTGGGCTATGACTTGAATGTGCCTCCCATGCACGACCTCTACGACCCTCATGCCCTGGTAATGAAACTTCCTCTGATTCTCTGATTTCCCCGCCCTCTCTTACCCCATGCCAGACACACTGCCCCTTGAGGGAGGCTACCCTGGTTCGAGGGACTCAGTTGCCAGGTGCCTCGGGCAATGATCCTCACCCTCTGAGCCACAGTTTCCCCTTTTTCTGTGTGGAGGCAGCTACCGCCAAAATCTCTCAGCTGGGAATACGGGTGATTTCTGTGAAAACACCATGACAGGCAGTGAGGTGCTGGAACTGACTTGTTTGGCCCATGAGTTTGGTCATTAAACTCCCAGTAATTTTGTGAGCTGGTTGATAAATAAACACTACCACTATTAAAAATTATATAAACCTACAGTTAAATAAGTTGTATTAAACAGAAAGGTAATAAATACTCAAACTCATTACTAAGACGTAATTATTTTTCTCTATTTTACTCCAATCTGTGTGCTCTTGGAGTTATATACATTGGCATGTTGGAAATACTATATAATGGCTCACCGCTGAGCATCTGTTCCCAGATCCACATTCAGTAATGTTCCCTCAGTAGCTTGAAATCAGCCAGAGTGAGAAACTAATCACAATGTGGAAACTGACAAATGCTCTAAGTCAGGGCTTCCTTTATTGTTTCGTTATTTGTTTAGACTTAACACAGTGATGGAGGAAATCTTAATAATGCAGATTAAACTGAAAAATATGTTGTATGTGTTGCTATTATGTTGTAAATAGCGCAAAAAATTGACAAAATATCCTTGCAGTAATTGAAAACTATTATCTGATGCAAAGAAGTCGCTCACATAATTGACGAACAAAGGAAGTTCCAACAAACAACTTTGTTGTTCACTTTCTCTTTACCCATTAATGCAAATGCAAATATCAACCAACATTCATGTGGAAACTACACTCGTTTGTCAATTGCAACAGGTTAGCTACAGCCAGAGAGTTGTGCAAAAATCAACCAATCGGCGGTGAGAACCAATCAGCTCTTCAGAATTTACACTAAAGGGTATTGCATATTTTATTGTTATTTGTAAAATATATACAATACATCCTTTATATCAGTGGAATTAAACACACGCACACATCTTTTCCTGGAGAGCCAGTTGTTAAGCATTTACCAGCACACTACTGGTACTCCTGGGAGACACTCTTCTCCTCTTCCTTTGGACCCCCAACCCCAGCTCTAGGACTTTTCTGATGTCATCAGCCCTTAATGACTGCCCCAGATGTTGGGGAAGAAGATGGAACTTGTCCTTCTCATCATCCTCCCCAAACCCCTCCACAGAAAGACTATACCAAGCTGTAGCTAGGTATTTCTCCCCTGCCCCTCGGCGGCCCTGGAGAGAAGGCGTCCTCAGGGCATGACCCTGGGCAGAGCAGAGGGGCCCAGGACCCTAAAACATGTCTGCTCTGCTCTGGGAGGACATCTCCACCCACTGCCTGATTCCATGCAGAAGCTGACCACTGACACCACTTCGGGCCGGACCATCACCCTCTCTGGCCTGGATAGTGACAAGAGCCTTCTAGCTGGTCTCCCTGCTTCTACTCTTGTCCCGGATGGTCTCTTCTCTACAGACAGCCAGAGGGATTCTTTTAAAATCTAAATCAGGTCATGTGCTCCTCTGCCAGAAGCCTTGCCATAGCTCCCCTGCGACGGCCTGGCCCTACGTGGTCCAGTGTCCTGCTGCCTCTGCCCATCTCCTGCCTCCCTGCCTGCCCTTGCTCTCACTGTGCCAGCCACATTGGCCCCTTTGCAGTTCTTGCACTTACCGGGCATCTCTCCTGTTCAGGCCTTCCCACTGGTTGTTCCCTGTCTGGAATGCTCTTCCTCCAAATACCTCCTTGGCCAGCCCCTTCACCTCCTTCAAGGCCACTCAAATCTCACCTCCACTGAGACCTGCCTTGGTTACCTGCCCATCACTGTCACTGGCCTCCACCCTGACACACCTGAGCCCCGTACCCTGATCAGTTTCTAATTTTCTTCATGGTATTTCTCACCTTATAATATACTAATTTCCTTATCACAATGGCAATGGGAACTGAGTGTCATGAGGGCCAAGATCTTTGTTTCATCCACCGATATACCCGTTGTCTAAAAAGCGTGCCTGCCGCAAGGTGGGTGTCAATAAATATTTTCAAAGAATGCTTTGTGGGAGAAAATGCAGCTTCCGAGGAGGAGTTGGTGCAAGAGTGTAAAACGCTTCCTTTCTTGACTGATGCTGGGGAGGGAGGCCTGCCTGCCTGCCTGCTTCAGCTCTGCGTGGCTTTCTGGCGCATCTCCCCAGCCAGAGCCTGTCTGGGACCCTGTATCAGTCAGGATTCTCCAGAGAAGCAAGCAATAGATATAGATACAGATATATAGATAGAGAAAGAAAATTATGGTGAGGAACTGGCTCACATGAGTGCAGCCATCAATCTGGAGAGCCGGGGTAGAGTCCCTGTCTGAAAGCTAGTAGACTCAGGGGAGCCAGCGTTTCAGTCCAAGTCCAAAGCATGAAAGAGCCAAGGTCCCAGCTCAGCAGGCAGCAGGAGTTCTCTAAGGCAGCCTTTTGGCCCATTCAGATCTTCAACTGATTGGATGAGGCTCACCTCCATTAGGTTGGGTCGGGGGTGGGGGGGTGGAATCCGCCTTCCTCAGTTTATGATTCCAATATCATTCTCATCCAAAACACCCTCACAGACATACCCAGAACAATGTTCGACCAAATGTCTGGGCACCCCACGGCCCAATCAGACTGACACGTAAAATTAACCACGTCAGGCCCTTACCTGTCCCAGCGCTCACAGAGCAGAGAGAGCAGGACACTGCAGCCTGAGTGGTGCCCGACCTTCTGCCAAGTGGGCAGTGTTGCTATTACACGGCCTGTTAGCACCATCGTTTCCCTTATCCTGCTCTCCAGGGGCCCAGAACCCAGGTAATGGGAGAGGGAAGGTGGCTTAGAACGACCTTCGTGGCCTCGGCCTAGCCTCTGCTTTCTCACCTGCTGCGCGGACTTAATACAGTGTTGCTCATCTTGCAGCTCTAAGGCTCAAAGGAGAAGATGCTCTGTCAAATGTAAAGCACATTGCAAACCCAAGGTGTTTATCTTACAGAGTCCCTCCTACTCATCTCTGGCAAGTTCCTATCCCCACCAAGGGAAGGGCTAAGCCCACCTTCTTAGTTACTCAGTTTCTCATACTCTGGGAAGAGGAGCAAGGAAGAAGGAATAAACAGGGCCAGGGACTCTGCAAACACCAGCATCGGAGAGGTTGAGCATCGTCGTGGACTCCTTCCTGAGCCCCGGAGAGAATCATCAGATTGTTGGATTTCTCCACTCACGCCTTGTCCGTCAGGAGGCGCCACAATCCTGAACGTGGCAGATCAGATGTGATGTCAGAGGAGCTTCGTGTGTGGGGGCCATGAAGTGCAGGTCAGTCCCAGGTGCACTGAGGGCAGGCATGCCTGGGAGCAAGGGAACGAATGGGAGACCCGAGCTCCCATCTGCCCGAAGGATGTTTACTCTCAGTGGTGTTTCCCCACCAACACCAGCCTGTCCTCTGCCCTGGCCCTGTATGTCTGGGCCTCAGAGATGAGAAGGCACTTTCCTTTGCCTACATTTCCTTTCCGGCTCCTCCATCCAGTCACTGGCACGGCCAGAGTTCAGGTAGAAACTTGTCCACCTGGACTGCAAGACTGCCAAGGCCATCTGGTGCCTGGCTTCAACAGCTATTTGGCAAGACGAAGCCTGGATGCCTGTGCTATGATAATGGGTGCTGAGAGGCACAGGGCGTTTCCCCGTACAGGGGCCTATCAGGGAGGCACAGGACTGATGGGAAACTTGCCCTGGGGTGGGGTACAGTAAACATCCAGGAGACAGGAAGGCAGGCAGTCTCTGCCCTCCTGTGCCCAGCTGGCAGCAGAGACTGCAGCACGCCTCACCCTTGCCCTTTGGGAGTGCCGTGCCCTGATGCCCATCCTTGGCTACCTCTGTGCTGGGGCTTCAGGTTGGGGGATGGACATGGAGCTGTTTGCTTCCAAGACACAGATAGGGTGGGGTTGATCATTCATTCATTCAGTCGGTCACTTATTCAATAGATATTTACCGAGAGCCTCTTCGGTGCCTGTACGCTAGCACGGTTTTAGATGTGGGAATCGGGGTCCTGCCTGTCATGGAGCTTACAATCTAACTGGGGAGAAAACTGCATACACTTGAACAGGAATAGAGGAAAGCTGGATAGATCTGGGTCTGGGCCTTGATATGTCATGTACAAGCTGTGTGACCTTGGACAAGTCACTTAACTGCTCTGAGCCTCAGGTTTTTCATCTTTCAAGTCAGGATGATAAAACTGATTTCATAGTGTTATGAGAATTACTTAAAAGGAAGTATATGAAATATACAATAGAGTACTGGCTCAAAGCAGATACAGGCATTGTTGTTATTATTAATATTACCTAGTCTCCAAGAGAAGCAGAAGAGAACCTTTCTTTCAGCAGCGTTGCTCTGGAAGAGGTGCTTCTAAAGTTGTATCTCTACAGCAGCATGACCTTCAGTTGATAAAGCATCAATCAACCAACTCCTTGAGGGTTTGGTCAACAAAGGCTCTAACAGCTGACATTTTCCTCCCCCATTGGTGGGATCAGGTGGTTGTTTGAATTGGATGAACAAATTAGTTGTTCTAATTGGATGAATCAATTCATTGTTCTGGCATCACGGTGACCCAATCTAAGATTGGTCACGATTTTATCCAAGGCCCTGGGTGGTTTCTCTTTCACAGGAACCTTTTGGCCTGGTTTCATCCTAATTTTATAACCATCAGAATATGTGACTGAGCGTGAGGACACCCACGTGCACGCATGTACACACACATGCACATACACGTGTGCGCACACAGGAGTGTTCGTACACAGAAGCCAAGCCAGCTCATGATTATCCAGCCCAACTGAACTGGGACCAAGAGGACCTAAACTCTATATTTTGCCAACAGCTTTTACCTCTTGTCAGCCAGCTCTTTTCCACAGCAGAAGCCAAAGAGCTGAATGGCAGGGTCTGAGTTTGGTCACTTTGCTGCCAGCCGCCGGGTAGGCCCTGGTGTTGGCGCAGTGCTCTGCTGTCCACCGAGATAGCCCAGCTCTGCCTGGCCTGGAGAAGGGAGAGCTGGCATTGCTCAGCCTGAAGGTGCTTGCGGGAGGAGGCAGAGGGTGCTGGTCACTGGCAGGCGAAACGGTTGCCACTAAAACTTGTCATGTCTGGGTGGCTTTAGCGGCCCAGACAGAGAATTAGCGCAGAGGAAGAGCCCTTACAGCAGTGTTGGTCTGGCTCCTTGGTGCTGCCCATGGAAGGTATTGCTTCCTTGGCAGAGAGCTTGATACATCTTGGAAGAACATTTCTGTGAGGTGGGTAAAGAGAACGCCAGCATGACTCTGACCCCATCACCTGGGGAGATTCTTGATGGCAGTTTCTGCCCAACGTGGGCGGCATCTACATGGTCTGAGCTTTCCCAGCAGGGGCGATGACTGCTGCCTCTGAGCTCTCAGAAACTGGTGAACTGGTCACACCCTGAGGGCTGCTGGGCCTGCTCTGGGGGCATTGTCTGTCATTGTCACCCCAAGCCCTTGGAGGAGTCCATAACAACTCTGCTTTCCTCGGCCAGGAGACAGACTGTTTGGCCAGGCACCTTTCTCTCCACCTGCCGACAGATGGAAAGCACTGTCCATACAGGCAGGAGAACAGTGTTTCAGGCCAGCCATGGAACATGGACAAGTTGCTTAGCTTCCCCGGGCCTCAGTTTCTCTCAGCCTGATCTCTCTTTGCGAGGACAGAACGCAGTAAAGCAGACCGTAGGCTGATAAACTTCACACACAGGCCAGGCATTAGATTATGCTCTCCACACACAGCCCTTCTGCCCAACTAACTCCCTGTGATCATTTTCCTCATTCCATCTTACTGGAAAGAGGCTTACTTCGTTAAACCCTTAGGAGAAGAAAGACGTCCTTCCCAGGGGAACCCCACTCCCTCCTGGCCCGTCTGTCTTAATCCACAGATTGCTGTGCACACTGATGTTCCCAGCCTGTTCCAAAGCCAGTCCCTGGGCAGGCACAGACTTGAAGAGCGGAAGGGAGAGCAGAAACAACAGGGAGGAAAGATTAGGAATTCTCTTTTCTATTCCTTCCTTGGTTTCCTGTTCTGAGATGAGCAAAGCAGCCTGGTTTATTTTTGACAAACTTATCTGCATTATGAATTATATTTGGGATGGAATTGTTACATTAAATTGAAATTAATTTTTGACTTCTGTTCAGAGCGCCATAAATAATCAACTCCAGGGTAAGGTTATGGACTGAAGTCGCCCAAATTATGCTAATGAAGATGATTAAACTTTTGAATTCTAAGTTTCTGTAAGAATAACAATCAGTTAGCATTTCCATTTCTACCATGCCCTAGGATATGCAGCTTTTTCGGAAGCTGCTATTAAATATAAATAACAATACCATTTTAAAAAGCCCAGCTGGGCTCTTGGGGGACATATTCTAGTCTTTCCTGGTGTTCAGCTCCTGCAGGTGTGGACGAGGGCTTAGGCTGCCCATCTGAGGCAAGCGGGAGTGGCTGGGAGGGTGGACACAGTGCACAGAAGGAGTGTATTTGCATTTGCCTTGAAACTGCAAGGGATTTTCAAGTTCTAACAGAGACAATAATTCAGTTTTGTGTTGGTCCATCTGGTGAGGAATGCCAGGGGGCCCTGCTGAGCTTCGGAAGTGCTAGCGCCAGTGAGCGATGATTTCTGGGGGGCTTAAACTGAGGATGGAGTACCAGCTCTTAGCCTTTTCTGCCAGTGCGCTGTGTGTCTTCAAGTCCATTGCGTTAATTTTCTGTGCTTCGTTGCCCCTCCACAGGCTCTGGGGACCTTTCATAGGAGGCTGCTTGGTGCCCTCGTATAGCTCAAGAAGGGACAAAAAAAAAAAAACCAGTTGATTTCCAGCCTCATGTTTGGCCACCTGCTAAGAAAGCCTGCCCCAGAGATGCTCAGCTCCTGATGTCTGCGCCTGACCCAGGCGGCTGCAGTTGTAATGACAGGTCAGCTCAGAGGTTAGGTTGTTGGCTGAGTGGCTATTGTTTATCTCAGTTTCAATTTCATTGTCATGACAACCCACACAAGTCGTGTCCAAGCCCATGGCTCGGTGCGAAGGTGTGTGAGGAACAAGCCATGTCCTGGCCTGCCCTGCGGAGGGACAAGGACCTGTCTCTGCATTCCTAGAGCCGCTCCTTTCTTTCTTCCACATGTTCAGGGTGATCTTATTTTCTCCACCACTTATCCAGCAATTGTTTTTGAAAAGCGTCTTGTTTCAGCTGAATTTGGCCCAGAGCAATTGGGAGCATTGCTCAGCCAGGATTTGTTCTCACTCGCCAGCTTGCTTGCAGACCTCGTCGCTCCTGTGGGCCTGCAGAACTGCTGTGATCACCCGTGCTCAAGGGCGCTGGGCGGTGGGTGGGAATCTGCCTGCTTCACTCTCATAGCTTTGGAGGGAAGGCCTCTCCAAAGTTCTGCTCGCACAACTTGATGTGGTTGGTGTCTCTCAGACGTGAAACCTGACTTAATGTGTCTTCCCAGCTATGGGGTGCAGCCTCCTTGAAAATCTCAAAAGACAGATGACTGGTGTTCCTGTTTTGCTCTATTGCTCTGAGAAATCCTTGTGTCTGTGTGGGGCTGTTTTGACACAAGCTCTGGATGTTAACATCAGCGAGCCTAGAAAGAATTGCCTTGGCAGAATGGGACCATGTGTCTATTGAATTTCTCTTTGGCGTCTTCACCTACTTAGGATTCTGAAAGCATACGTTCCTTTGATTTAGGGAGCAAGTGCAAAAAGGGGCCCTTCTTTGTGCTGGCCCGGTGAGGGGTCTGTGGGGAGGAGGCCTCGGTCAGGTCCCCCATTTCTGAGCACACGGCAGCCCCAGTGCCGAGCAGGAACCCTGCCCTAACAAGCTTCTGTTGCAGGTGGCTTCCCTGGGGGCTCCAGGATCACCTGTTTTGTCCAAATCAATGGCTTACTTGCTTGCACATAATAGTACAGGATATTTTTGGGTGGGGGTAAGGGAGGATTGCTTTGCCTGAAAGAGAGAGGCTGTGAGGGACTGAGGCATTAATTATGAGTCTCCAAATCAAGGAAGGTTGTTATGGAGACGGGAGGACCCACTACTGTAGGAAACGCTGACTTAGGCCACGTGTCTTGGCCCATCGGTCATCACGGGGGTGGGACAAAGTTGAGGTGGGTGATGGGAGTGGCAAAAGGCAAGAGGGAAGTCAGAAGCCAGGAGCTGAGACAAGGAAACTTGGAGGGATGAGCCCTATTAGAAGGGGGTTGGATTTGGGGCCCAGGCAGACAGAGTTGGTCAAGCTGGGAGCCAGTCATCTTCATTCATTCCACAAATCTTTTGGGGGTATTGACTATGTGCCAGGCACTATTTTAGGTGCTCATGCATGAGTGGTAGGGGAAGAGACAAGAATCCCAACTGTAAAGAGCCTCACTTTCCACTGGGGGAGCCAGATCATAAGATCATAAGCAGATCATTTGAACTCTTAGTTGTTTGCAATGGTAATAAGAGCTACATTAGAGGAGGGGGATAGAGAATGTGGGGGTGTGCAATTTAAAATAGGGTGATCATGCAGAAAACAAAATTCCTGATTTGAAAAGATATGTGCACTCCTCTGTTTATCACAGCATTATTTACAATAGCCGAGATATGGATGCCACCTAAGTGTCCATCAATAAATGAATGGATAAAGAAGGTGTGGTACATATACACACATATGTATATACATACATACACACAATGTACATACATACATACACACAATGTACACAAACAGGCACACACAATGGAATATTACTCGGCCATAAAAAAGAATGTAATCTTGCCATTTGCAACAACATGGATGGACCTAGAGGGTATTATGCTCAGTGACATAAGGCAGGCAGAGAAAGGCAAATACCATATGATTTCACTTACATGTGGAATCTAAAAAACAATACAAACCAACCAACAAACAAAATAGAAATAGACTCATAAACCCAGACTGGTGGTTGCCATAAGGGAGAGGGTGGAGGATGGTTGAAATAGGTGAAGGGGAAAAATATCAGTGAGAATGTTTGATATCTTGATCTGGGTGACTAGTGACATAAGCGAATACACATGTCAAAATGGATTGAGCTGTGCATTGAGATTTGTACATTTTATGGTATGTACTTTAATAATACTTTTTTAAATTAAAAAAATGTTAAAATAAATAAGTAAAATACGGTGGTCAGGGCAGGCCTTTCTGAGCAGGCGATGCTTCCGTGCAACAGTAAAGGCGGTGAGGGCTACAGCCGTGCGGAAGGGCGAGCATGAAGCCCCAGGCCTGGCGAGCTGGAGGAGCAGGCACTAGGCTGCATGGCTGCAATGGGTATGAGGTGCAAGAAGAGCCCAGCAAGGGGACCAGGGAGGAACAGGGTCCGGATCACCTGAGGCTTTGCAGCGACTGCAGGGGTTTGCTAGGTGGACAGGAGCCACAGGGAGTTTGGCGAAGGAGGGATATCATCTACAGGCTCCTCTAGGATCCTGCTGGCTGCTGTGCTGAGAATACATTGAATTTAAACGCCATCTGCTTAGACCAGGTCCTCACTCTGTCTTCATCACTGAACTGGAGAAAGTCTGTGTGATGACCAGATTGTTGAAGCTCTACTAGGCTTGGGACATTTCTAGGGAAACATTGAATTGAACAAATTACAAATTTGTAGTAGTGAGCGAAGTTAGAGAAGCTGATTTGGCCCAATCTAGGTATGACCCCTTGCCTCATCTACCCACCTTGGCATTGGGGTGCCAACTTCATCCAGCTCTGGTTAAATTCTTTCAAGCCCCTGTAGCTTTTCCCTGTGCTCTGGGGCTTACAGCCACCCCCTCCTGTTGTTGGCAGTGTGTGTCCACCATGTCACGTGGGGCCTCATTCAGGCCTGCTGCTGGCTACACAGGTCTTGATTATAGCTCTGTCTTCTGAACTATTGGAGGACCCCAGCCAAACCACCTGGGTCTAACTCAGCTCTGTTCAAGGTCCGGGGACTCCAGCTCCCTGCCTTAGATGGACTTGGAGGGCCCCAGCCTCAAAGGTTAGCAGCATCTATTAGCTCCCTGAGATTTTAATCCTGGGACCTACCTGTCAGCTCTGAGGGCTCTTCATTGCTTTTCCATGATCCAGAAAGCCAGGAATGTTGGTGACATGCCCCAGGGTCATGGTCCCTGCCTAGCCTACTGCTAAGAAACAGGACAGGCCAGCCTCAGGAGATGGAACATTTCCACCTCCATGGATGGTCCCAAAGATTGGCCATGGGGGTCTCAGTGCCTTGAGAGGGGCTGGGCCCCTATGACCCAGGGTCCACCCCCTCCAACATTTAATGCATCTGCATGATGTCACTTGTTGTTGTGCTGTGAACAGGAACTTACTCTCCTGCTTTACAGGGATGGGCCTGGAGATGTATTTGGGCCACTCCTAACTGAATTTCTTCCACACCACTGACAACAAGGCTTTGTGGGTTCCCGACCAGGGAGAGATCTGAGCTGGCAGAATCACAGGAAGTGGGTTTAGGAAAGGATCCAAGGTGCATTGAGGAATATCCCACTGCTTGTTCCAAGCCATCAAACACCTCCTTTTGATTGAATAGCCTTGTTATTAAAAATGCATTTAAAAAAATAAAATTGAAAGCAAATCCCTTCAAATAAGATTTCAGCCTTGTATCAAATCCAGGGGTTTATTTGGAAGCTCCATCTTCTCACACTCTGCACAGAGCCGTGCTGGACAGATCACAGCTCCCAGCCCCCTGAGCGCCAAGAGTCAGGAAGGTGGATCTCAATTCAGTCTCCTGAAATGGGGGTGTCATGTCCTTCCCATGCTTATTTTCTGGGCTGCTTCATGGGGCAAGTGGTCACCTGAATTGGGTTAAATGTTACTCTACCAAAATTTTCATTTCCCTAAGGGCTGAATCTTGAACTGATTGGGAACCTGTGGCTTGGTTGTAGTTGCCCTCTCATCCCCCTCGGACTTCTATTCTTCTGTCCACCTCATGCCCTAAACTTGGGCCATATGTTTGCTTCCTATGTGTTGGCCAGGTTGCCGCCCTCCCCTCTCGACCATTTTCCATGGGAAGCTCTTTTTAGTTGTATTAGGAAAAAATCACCGCGCTGCTTCCCTATGACTATGCTCTCCCTGCATCTGCAATCCCTTGGAAGAAATGCAAGGAGCCAAGGGAGTGGAGACAGGACAGTGTTAACTTTAATCCTGCTTAATTCCAAGTTGATGATGAAAGGATCACTCCGAGACTTGATGGAAGTGAGTTTAGGTCAAAGAAGAGGAGGTCTCATTCAACCCTACAGTCATTTACATTCAGAGCCATGCTCAGAGCTTGGGGCTGAGGGTCAGAGGAACCATAGTTGGTCTCTGCCCTTCAGGGAGACAAACAGAAGCAAATAGGAAATGATTATATGTTTAATCAGTTCTGAAGTAAATGTACGTAGCAGTGCTGGGGTGGGGGTGGGGGGACACAGAGGCAAGGGGATCATTGGGGAAACTGACTCTTTGGTTGGGTTTCAAATGCTGAGTAATAAACTCATGGAAATAGAAATATGGAACTCGCTACCTCCTAGAGAGATAGGCAGAAAGCATTGTAAGTGGATTCTGATAGGACGGGAAACGTGCGTAGTTATCACAGGAGGAAGCCTAGACTCGACATCGGGAAGGGTCCAAGCTCTGATGGCCAGGGGGTGATACTTGACAAGTTATTCAACCTCTTTGTGGCTCATTTTCCTCATCTGTAAAGTGGGAAATACAGTAACCATGCCTGTCCTGCCTACCTCATGGGGTTGCTGGAAGGGTTAAAAGAGCCAGTGCACACGAATGTGCCAGAACATGGCCAGTGCAAGGCAAATTGAAAGGCGTTTTAAAGCCTTTTATTTGAAAATAATTGTAAACTCACACACAAAAAAATAGAAAACTAAAGGCCGTACGAAGAGCATCCACATGCACTTTATCCATCTACCTTATCATTTATTTTCGTTCTATATATGTGAGTGTGTATGTGTACAATCTATCTGAACACAGTTATACATGTATATGTTCATACATAATTTTTTTCTGAGCCATCTGTGCTAAGTTATGCACCACCAACACGTCACTGTGTATTTCCTATGAATAGGGATATCCTCTTACATACCACAGTATAGTTATCAACTTGATGGGTTTACCTTATCTCATCTATCACCCAATTACAACTTTTTTGTTTGATCTAATAAAAGCATTTCCCCCTCCAGTGCTGGCTCTGTTCTAGGGTCAGGTATTGCATTTGATTCTCATGTCTCTGTAACCTCCTTTAATCTGAAACCTCCCCACAGCCTTTCTTTGTCCTGTACAGTATTGAAATTTTTGAAGAATACAGTGCCCCATGTTTTTAACAGGATATTTCTCATTGTGTGTTTGTGTGGTGTTTCCTTATGATTAGCCTATGGCTGTGCTTTCTCGGTATCCATACAACGTAGGTGATGTGTGTCCTTCTTGGTGTGTTACATCTGGAGGCACAGAATCGCCATCTGTCCTTCCCAGGTGATCTTAATTTTGATTGTCCAGTCAAGGTGCTGCCTGATTTCTCCACTGTTAATTACCCTTCCCCTCTCCCTGCTAGTAAGCAGTCTGCGGGAAGACACCTAAAGACCATTTCTTATCAAAATTTGCTTCTAGATTTAATATCATCGACGATTCTTAACTGTCTGAGTCTTTGCCATGACAGTTGTAAAATGCTACTCTCCCAACTCCAGGAATTCTCTCCACCAGTTAGCCCTGAGCATCCTTCTAAGCAAGAGCCCTTCCTTCTCATCTATCTAAATCAGCTACCTACCTACCTACCTACCTATCATCTTAGTATATCTATCTCCAATCTAAATCATCTATCATCTCTCTAAATATATATCTGTTATTGATATGGATTCATAAATTCATATTTTTTCAGTGGTTTATAATTCATTATTCTAGTTCATTATTTTTTTGTTGTTCAAATTGTCCCAGATTGGGTCAGTGGGAGCCCCTTCAAGGTAGCTCCTCTTTTTGGTGACGTGCCCCCCCCCTTTTTTTTTGAGCAACTTCTCACTTTGTGGCATAATGTTCTAGGCTTGTCTTGTGCCCACTCCACCTTAGTCCTGGGATCAGCCACTTTTTTGAGGAGTCCCGGTTCCTTTTAGTGGGAAGTGATATTGGAGACCAAGATTCTGGGGCTAGATGTGACCATTGCTACTGGGGAAGCTGCTTATTGGTCCTTCCAGTGGTTGAGCTAGGAAGCATATGCATGTATATACAAATATACACACAGTTATGCATATACATATACATGCACCCACAAAGATTATACATGTCCATGCAAACATTTATATACACACACATATTTTAGAAATCATGTGCTCATACCAATTTACCAATTCAAGTTCTTGTCTTCCCCCTTCCACATCTATACTAAGTATCTATGAGTTCAGTGGATTTTTAAAATTAGATTCCACATACAAGTGAGATTATATAGCATCTGTCTTTCTGTCTGGCTTATTTCACTTAGCATTATGCCCTCAGGTAACATCCATGTTGTTGCAAATGGCAAGACTTACTTATTTTATATGGCTGAGTAATATGCCATTGTGTATGCACACACACACACACACACACACACACACACACACACACACATCCTATTTTCTTCATGCAGTCATTTGTTGATGGACACTTAGGTTGTTTCCATGGACATTGTAAATAATGCTGCAATAAATATAGGGAGCAAATGTCTTTTCAAGATACTGATTTTGTTTCCTTTGGATAAATACCCAGAGGTGGAATTGCTGGGTCATCTGGTAGTTCTATTCTTAATTTTTCGAGGGACTTACACAGTCGTCCATAATAGCCGCACCATCAGTTCCATCTTTAAGTCATCTCTCTCTTCGTGCATTTCACTACTAACAGTCAAGAGGAGCTACGCTGTTCCTTCAACACTTTGTTTAGATATTTCCTCAGCCAAATACCTAAACTCATCACTTACGAGTTCTACTTCCCATAAACACTAGACCATGAACACAATTCAGCCACATTCTTTGCTGCTTTATAATAAGGGTTGCCTTTTCTCCCTTGTCAAAGAACGTGTCCCCCATTTCCATCTGAGACCACATCAGAATGACCTTTACTGTCCGCGTTCCTATCAACAGTCTGTTCTGGATTACTTATATTATTCCCCTGAAGCTTACTCTGCAGCTCTCTTTTCTTTCTGAACTATCACCAGAATGGCCTTTGATGGTCCATTTGTGGCAATATGGGCTTTTTTAACACACACCTCAAAACTCTCCCAGCATCCACACGTTATCTGATTCCAAGGCCAGGTCCATATTTTAAGGTACTTGTTACAGAAGCACCCCCAATTCTTGGCACCAATTTCTGTCTCAGTTTATTCATGCTGCTATAACAAAATCCCATAAACAGAGTACCTTAAAGACAACAGAAACTTCTTTCTCACTCTTCTGAAGGCTGGAAATCCAAGATCAGAACACCAGCAGATTTTGCGGGCTCGTGAGGGTCTGCCTCCTCATTCATAGATTATAGTCTTTTTTGCTCTGTAATCCCATTCATGAGGGCTTACACCTTTGGGAGGTGACTAGGTGGACTCTTGTGGCCAAGGCCCCAAAGGCCCCATCTCCTAACACCATCCCATGGGGATTTACAAGTATTCTGGAGGGACACAAGTAGACAGTCTACAACACCATTCCTCCCCAGTCCTTGTCGATAACTAATTTCATTATTTTCTAGCTTATCTTTCCTGTGTTTCTTTTTGTAATAAGCTGATATACATACCTTTTCTTATTTTCCTTTATTTATTACACAAAAGATAGCATACCATATATGGTCTTTTGCACTTTGCCTCCTTCATGCAATAAGGTGCGGAAACCACTCCATATCAGTTCATAGTGGTTTCGTCTTTTTTTTCTTTTACATCTACATAGTACTGTGTGTATGTACCAGCATTACCAGCATATATTCAACCAATTGCCTATAAAGACATGTTGTTTTTCAAGATAATAATACTCACTGTAGAAACCTGCACCTTTGCAAGCTAAATGCACATTGTGTGCAACAGGACATTCTGAGCCTCTTGGCATAAGCTGGATTCAGTCCCATCACCCCTCACGGGGATGGCAGGTTTCTGACAATTGGAATTGTCTGGTAGTACCTCTCCCAACATGTATGCATGGATTTACATCAGAACCAGGAAGCTTCCAGGCATTAACAACAGCCCTTATCTACTGCTAGGGCATAGATCCAAACATTATGTCTGATAGATGTGGGGCTGGAGGGAGTACTGGGAAGAAGGAGATCCAAAGGAAAGCAGATAACATGGGAGAATGACAGGGGCACCAAAACAAATTCACATGAGCGAAAAGGTGTGTGGAACAGTAAGCCAGACCCGGTCACGGCCCCCCCCCCTTTCCCAGGGGAGGGCTGATGCACCATATCTTCCCGCCCAGCCCCTTGGCCGCATGTGTGCCGTTTAACATAAAGAAGCCATGTGTGTCCAAGAACTGAAATACCTGTACCACATGGCTGCCCAAAAACCCTTGCTGTGTGACACCCACAACTGAGCAAGCGGAGGCATTCTCCTTGTTTGCAAAGTCAGGGTTACCACTGGGGTCGAAGTGGAGGGTGAGCCGCTAGAGCAGTGCCTGTCCCGGGCAGTGAGGGCGCTGGCATGGCCACCAGGGATGGGGTCCATGGCGGAGGCCTCCCCATAACCTTCCCAGGCAGTGGGAGAGCTGTCTGATGAACTGGCTAACATCGTAGGCACCAACTTTTGTTTTACTCTGTGATGTGAGCATTTGCCCTTTCACTTTGCAAGAGTGACAAGTCTCATCTTCTCCAGTGACGGCAAATTCACACGCAGCATTCCCAGTCACTGACTTTGGACTTCACTACAGTGGTAACGCACTTAGCCAGGGCAAGGTTCTGGCCATGGAACGGGGACTAGAAGCGACAGCTCAGGAATGGTGCTGGGCCTGGGGGGTGGGAGCAGAGTGGAGGACAAGGCCAGAGTGGCTCTGTGCCCACACGGGACTTCCCTGAAGAGTCTCAGGAATATATGGGAGCAGGGACCCCCTGAAAGACCGGGCTTCCTTCCAGCACACAGCCAGGGGCTTGGATCATCCACATTTAGGCCTTAAGGAGGCAGTGGGTCCACCTTTTTTACTTGCCAGCTAAGAAGCCTGTGACATTCAGGTTGCACTTGCTGGAGAAGCATCGTAGAGAGCCCTGATGCCTCCCCCACCCCCATGCAGCCTGCCTGACAGAGGGCCAGTCCCCATCGTGCTAGTCGGCATTTGTCTCTCTGCTCCGTGTGTGTGCCTCGTGCCCTTTCTCGTGTGCTTGCTCCATCACCCTGAAAGCAGCGGCTCTCTTCCTCTCCCTGTCTCCCCACAAGGCACCTCTGAGCTCAGAGACAGTTGGGCCCTGGGGTTCACAGATGTCCCCTTCTGCTCATCACTTCTAGTAATGGGTGCTCAGATCAGGGTCTGTGGTCTTGGATTCCAGGGGGCCTTACACCCTAAGCGAGGGAGGTAGGAAATGGGGTACTTGGCACCTAAGCCCCCACTTCACAGAGCCTTTCCCCGACCCCTGTCTCGAAAGAGCACCTCTGTCATCATCGGCCTTCTTGCCCTGACTTGGTTTCCTTTATCGCACTGTTCACACCCATATTTTTAATTTGTTTATTGTCTCTCTCTCTTCCATTGGGATTGAGCTCTATGAAAGCAGAGATTTCTGTTCTGTTCTCTGCTAACTGTCCATGTCTAGAACGATGCCGGGCACATAGCAGGCCCTTGACAGACATTTGCTGAATGAATAAAATGCTGCTGCTAATGGTGCCAGTGCTGGAAACTTCCTGAATCATTTTATCCAGTTTGCCACAAACATATTCGGGTATTTGGCTTTCTCAGTCTTCAAAAGATCTATTCAAATGTGTTCCAGGGTTTGAAATTCACCCAGAAGGGGGTCCTTCCTTCTGTCTTTGCCCAGTTCCAACTCACTAGAAGAGGGGCTGCTTAAGAGGCCACATGGTTGTCACACCTGAAACGTGTTCTGAGCTGTTCCCGGGCTCTAACAAGCACCCTGGAGAGGTGAGACCCAGTGTGGCCTTGGACGCTGGTCCATCACAGTCCCTCTGCTCCCTCTCTCAGACCAATCCTGGTCCTCAGGGGAGCAAATGAACATCCCTGTCTTGGTGCTCAGGGACACTGCCTCAAGCTGTGCCTGTGGGCAGTGTGGTCCTGACGGCACACCAGGTCTGAGAACTGGGCACTCGTAGCACAAAGAGTGAGCCAGTCATGCCTGCCTCACACTCACTTTTTTCATGACCCTGTCCAGAACTCCTCTGAGTCCAGCCCCTGGAGATCCCCTGAGTTCCAGAGCCCAGGCTGATTACAGGACAGCATTGGAGCAGTGTGGGAGGCAGTGTGGTGAGGGGCAAAGCCACAGGTTCAAATCCTACCTCCCTAGTTGAGGGAACTCAGACAGATAGATATTAATTAAGTCCCTGAGCTCATCTTGCAGAGTTGTTGGAGAGATGAAAAGAGAAACATTAAAAAGAAGAAGAAGAAGAAAGAAAGTAAAACCTAACCAGTAGCTCTTATTAATGACTGGCTTCCTTGATGCTGGACTGCTTGCTTGTTCCCTGTTGTCTGCTGGGTTCCATGTCCCAGGACCACGTTCTGTCCCCCCAGCTCCCAGCCCTTCTGTGCCCTCTGACCCCCCCTCTTCATACCACTATGGGTTCCTTGGCCAGAGTCAAGGCTCTTGCCCTGTGAGGCTCTTTTGGTTTCTAATGAAAACTCACTCAAGCCAGAGACCGAGAGCATGCCGTCATTCCTAAAGCACACTGCTGTGCTTATCCACCTTAGGTAATAAAGAAGGGTAATTAACCATTAGCCCATTCATAAAATGCAAGGAGTACAATATAAAATGAAATAACAAGTAACAATTGTGTTTTGGTTGGCAAGACCTGAAAATTAGAGTGTTTGGCTTTCTATTATCACTATATACTGGAAATGCTAAGTATCAGTGATAAAATACTCCCTGGCCTAAGTTCTAAAAAGTGTGACAATTACTACTGAGTGTTAATAATATATATGTAAGCTTCAGTAGAGTCAAAGCAATCTTGAGAAAGAACAAAAGAGGAGGTATCACACTACCTGATTTCAAACTATATTGCAAAGCTATAGTTATCAAAATAGTATGGTATTGGCAAACCCATAGACACAGATCAATGGAAAAGAATAGAGAGCTCAGAAATAAATCCATGCATGTATAGTTAATTTATTTATGTAAAAGGAGCCAAGAATACACAATATGGGAAGGATAGTCTCTTCAATAAGTAGTGTTTGGAAAACTGGACAGCCATACACAAAAGAAACTGGACATTATCACACCATGCCCCAAAATCAATGCAAAATGGATTAAACTCTTGAACGTGACACCTGAAACCATAAAACTGTCAGAAGAGAACATAGCAGGTAAGCTTCTTGACATCAATCCTGGCAATGAATTTTTGGGATTTAATACCAAAAGCAAAGGCAGCAAAACCAAAAATAAACAAGTGGGATTATATCAAACTAAAAAGCTTTGTACAGCAAAGGAAACCATCAAGAAAATGAAAAGGCAACCTGCAGAATGGGGGAAAATATTTGCAAACCATGTATCTGATAAAGGATTAATACCCAAAATATACAAATAACGCATACAATTCAGTATAAAAAAACCCAAATGATGTGATTAAAAAATGGGCAGAGGACCTGAATAGACATTTTTCCAGAGAAGACATACAAATGGCCAACAGGTATGTGAAAAGGTGCTCAATATGCCTAATCATTGGAGAAGGCAAATCAAAACCGTAATGAGATGTTGCCTTACACCTATTAAAATGACTATTATCAAAAAGACAAGAGGAGGTGGAGTAAAGGGAACTCTTGCACACCATAAATGGGAATGTAAATTGGTGTAGCTATCTGGAAAACAGTATGGAGGTTCCTCAAAAATTTTAAAATAAAACTACCATATGATCCAGTAATTCTATTTCTGGATATTTATCCTAAGGAAATGAAATCTCTGTCTGTACCCCCATGCTCACTGCAGCATTATTCGCAATAGCCAAAGCATGGAAACAACCTAAGTGTCCACCAATGAATGGATGCATAAAGGACATGTGATAAATATACACAATGGGCATTATTTACCCAGAAAAAACAAAGAAGTCCTGCTGTTTGCAACAACATGGATGGCCCTTGAGGGCATTATGCTAAGTGAAATAAGTCAGGTAGAGAAACACAAATTCTATATGATCTTACATACATGTAGAATCTTAAAAAAAAATGAACTCATAGATACTGAGACAGATTGGTGGTTGCCAGAGGAACAAATTCCTAATTATAAGATAAATAAGTTCTGGGGATGAAATGTACGGCATGGTGACTATAGTTAACACTATGGTATTGTATATTTGAGAGTTGCTAAGATAGCAGATCTTAAAAATACTCATCATAAGAAAAAAAGTTGTAACTATGTCATGGGTATTTACTAGACTTATTGCCGTAATCATTTCACAATATATGCAAATCATTATGTTGCACACCTAAAACTAATACACGGTTATATGTCAATTATATCTCAAATAAACACGATTTTATTACTTGTTCTTTAATAACCATTGCATGCACATGGAAGTTAATTTGGAGAATGTCTAGTTCTTCAATTGCACCCTGACACACATGGGCTCAGTTTTATGAGTCAGTCCATAATTGTTTGGAATTGAATTTGCTTCAGGTGGAGTGTGTCTCCACCCCCTGGGGTAATACATCGCCCTGCATTTAAACAACAGACTCTGATTCACCTGTGACAGCACAGTGATTTTTTTAAAGAAGCAGCGGATCTTAAGTTACCTCAATTCTGTCATTCTATATGACCACTTGGAAGTTTATTAGTGTTTAAAATTTAAAACAATGAAACAAACTCACGCCATAAAATATAATGTTTTTGTTTGGTAGGTGCAAATTTTAGTTCATAGGTGAAATATTTTGCTTAATTTAAGTTATATCTTTAAAATTAAAATGTATTATTCTTTCAAAAGGACTGCTAATTGCTTTTAAGCTAAAGAATGATTCCAAAAGATAAAATACGATATCATTGGTGTTATTTAGTATTGCCTAAATTGTGCCATTTGCAAATGTTTGTGTTTTATTAAAATTCACTTATTAATTACTAGAATATTATTTACCTAAAACACTACATTTTAAAATTATGTATATATATGTATGAAGTTCAGTAAAAGAACATTTTCACTATGTTTCTTTTCTGGTTCTTATTATTATTTGTTTTATTTCAGGATTATTACTGAAAATAATTTTGCTGAGTATTGGAAAGGATTTTTAAAAAACCCACTCTGAGTGTGGAATATGCTAGGATGCCACTGAATATGCCAATGGGAGGCAGTTCCCGCTTCTGATATCCCATCCCTAGGAAAGGACCTGTGAAGTGCAAGTCCTGCTGTGATGGACAAGAGGCATGTGGGAGAACCTTCTAGGGGCTGAGCCTTTCTATAGACTGGGCCATCTGTGGTGAATATACCTCCTGGGTGAAAATTGCACTAAGACCCTGTAGTTAAGATATAGCTTCAGCTGCAGTGATGCTATAATAAAATCTAAAACAATGGAGGCTTACATAAAGTAATTTATTTCTCTCTCCTAAGACAGGGCTGGTATGGTCGCCCCATGGTACAGGAAACCAGATTCTTTCTACTCTGTTGCTGTGGCATCCCTTGAGTTGCCCTTTGTGACGGCTAATTGTATGTGTCAGCTTGATGGACCCTTGGATGCCCAGATATTTGGTCCAATGATATTCTGGGTGTTTCTGTGAGAGTGCTTACGGTTGACTTTAGCATTTAAATTGACAGACTGAATAAAGCAGATTGCCCTCCCTAATGCGGGGGCCTCTTCCAATCAGTAGAAGGCTGGACTAGAACAAAAAAGGCTGACCCTTCCTGGAGGAAGGGATAATTCCTCCTGCCTATTTGTCTTCATGGCAGGACATGGGTCTTTTGCTACCTTTACTCTGCACTGGAACATCAATTCTTCCTGGGCCTCACGCTTTGGTCTAGGATCACACCATGAGCTTGCCTGCTTCTCAGGCCTTCAGACTCAGACTGGAACTGCAGCATCAGCTCACCTGGGTCTCCAGTTTGCTGACGGCAGAACTTGGAACTTGTCAACCTTCATGACTGCCTGAGTCAGTTCCTTATAGTAAATCTCTTTATATATGTGTGTATGTATATAAACATATGATATATACATATATAATATGCATGGGTATATATATGTATATATGTTAATGGTATGTACATGTATATATGTGTATGTTTATGTGTATGTGTATACACACACACACACACACACCACAACCTACTGGTTCTGTTTCTCTGGAGAACCCTTGTTCACATGGTCTAAGACCACCGCTTCTGCCTATCAACCAAGGGGAAGGGAAGAAGGGGGAGGGCAGGGCACACACCTTTTCCATAAGCCCTGACCCATAAGTTGTGTACATTACTTTTGCTCACATCCCACTGGCCACAACTAAATCACATGGCCATAGCTGCAAGAGAGACTGAAGATGGGTTCTTTATCTGGGCTGCTATGTGTTCAGCTAAAAGTTCTATTACCACAGAAGAGGAAAATGAATACTGGAGACAAGCAGGGTTAATGCAAAATCATGACTTTCCTTTTCTACCCCTGAACATGGTAGCCCAGAGGCAGTTCATGCACGGTCCTGGAAGAGTCATGATATCATATCCATCCTGAGGAAAACCACTCCAACTATTAGAATATCTTGCCTCACGGCTGGGGAAGAATGGAGGGGATAAGAAATTTGTGAAACTTGCTTTTTTGAGTGGCCATACCCTGAGAGGGACATCTTTCCCCTTTTTAGGCAATGTGGTGTTTCACATTCAATTTAACTGACTCACATGGATGAGGGAGGCAGGACGAGAGTAAACTGTATTTCCCAAACTTGCTGTAAGACCCACTGTGGGTGTTTATAAAAGTGCATATCCTGATCCATCCCAAAGTTTCTGATTCTTGGTCTGGGAAGGATCCTAGGAGTCTACAGGTTTAACAAACTGCCCCTGTGGTTTTTAACCGGATAAATTTATGAAATTCTGCTGTCTTGCCAGCTTTCCAGAGCCTGTCTAGAACAAGGAGATTTATCACAAGGATATTCATGATAACATCCCAGGACAGGTTATCGTTCTCTGAGTCCCACAGCGGCCCATGTCTGTGGCTCTTCCCTCCAGGCTCTACCACCAGCAGATTTCATGTGCCTGCTCTGCTGTGGCTTCTGACTCTTCCCATCCCTTTTGCATTGAGAGAGAGCCTGACTGGATTAGATGATTGCTTTCTGCACCTGGCCTTTTCACAGGTCAGGTGCCTGACCCTGCATCCGCCCAGGTCATGTGATTCTAAACAGGTGACGGCCTGGGCACTGCCCCAGCACGTTCTGTTCTGTGCTCCAGTCCCCCAGTGGACGATCCTGCCTCAGTTAATAAGACCATGTCTCATCCTGCTCTGGGATGGCACCATGAGATGTATCAAGAAGAAATCTCCAACTCAGGACATTGCAAACAAGGTACAGCCATGGTAGAACCACCCGGGCTATGTTCTGACACTTCTCAGCTTGTGACATTCAACCTTGCCAAGACACCTCTCCCTCTGCTTGCTTGGAGCCTCACCGTGCAGCCTTCCCTTCCCTGCTAGCATATCAGTGAATTACAAGATCTGCACAGCAAAAAGGGAAGAGTTCAAAAAATAAAAGGAATTCTTATCCACAGGCCCTCTCCTGCATCTAGGATGCTGACATTACTGAGTCTCCATAGCTGGTGAGGAGGAGTGAGAGGCTCAATGAAGGGAAAGCGAACATGAGGAATTTTCCTTCCGGCGTTGTCAGCATCCCAGTGCCCATCAGATGGCCCTGGGGCAGGGGTTGGGGGTGCGAGCTGCTTCCTTCTTCCCGCAATCAGGCATCGGGGGAGCCAGGTCCCACACCAGGGCCTGCTTGAATCCTGAGTCCTGTCCTCCCAGCCAAGGTTGGCAACAAGTGGCAGTCCCCTCCACTCAGCAGGCAAGTGGAGCGATCTGTCCTTCCCAGCCCATTAACACGGTGCATGCAGAGCAAGGTTAATGGAACTGAGATGGAGCTGGCAGAAGAGGGAGAGCCCCCGTGGGGACTATGCAGCCCACGTCCTGTTGCTCAGCCGACTCTCTCCTCTTTCTGGCTCTGGGCATATCCAAGCAATGTGTCCATTTGAGCCCTCCACTTCAGAGACAGAGGCGAGGGGTCATCTTTCTCCAGAACTCACCCATAGGGCCTGAGGGTGGGCAGCAATGAGCTCAGTTAAGGGAGTCATAAGGAGAGAATATCTGTTTTTATGCTCACAGATGGATTGTGTGATTGAATTGTGGGTGCAGAGGCAGGCTGCAAATCTCAGCATGCAGGAGCCTCTGTGTTTGCTAGGTGAGGTCCTGAAAGGGGAAGAGAGGAGTGCCACCCCCCAGGGTGAATGCTGTTCCCATCAGCCTGGCTCCGAACCATCACTTACTCCTCAGTGGAAGGAAATGGCTCCAAGAGATACAGGCGGGGCTGAGGTATGTCAGTGTATCGGATGTAGGTTACATTGGAGGTGAGAAAGTCCCCCATCTTCAGGGAGGCTATACAGTCAGTGGGTGAAAGCTTCACAGATGAAAACAGCACATTTCATAACCCAAGTTCTGGGTATGCTCAGATTACGTTCCTTCTGAACAAGTGGAGACCCTTTCGGAGCCTGACTGCAGCTGTGACTTGTGGGGCAGTGGAGGTGCTGTGCTGCCCATAGCTCTGGGTGGTCCTGGCGTCCGAGGGGAGAACTTGCCAGAATCCTGCCTTCCTCCCTGCCACTGGACTCATCCTCCCACAGTGGGACAGGCAGACAGGTCCTAAGAACAACTGGGTCGCCTCGGTGGCACACGCTCAGGCCACTTACAAAGTAAAGCTTAAGTTGTTTCAGGAAGGGCTCCCAGAGTTATGAGAAAGGCCAGCTGTCGCTGGAGGAAGTGGAAGGAACACTGCCCTGAAAACATTTGCAGATAGGATGGTTACTGACAGTACCCGAGAGAGGAACCCTACTATCTCCCCTTTTCATAAGACACAGCAGTTCACAAAGCATCCTTATGTCCGTTCTCATGTTTTCCTGTAAGGTAATCAATTCTTCACGATTGTTGTACAGGCAAGGAGATGAGGCTTGGGGGTTAAATGACTTGACCAAGGTCACTCAGCCAGTAGCTGGGGGCTTGGGCTGCAGCTGAGCTCTCCAGACTCCATTTCTGCTCCATCTACCTCATACTGGGTCTGGCGCTGCAGGTCAACGGCTGCCCTAGATGCCCAGCAGAGAGGATGGGAAACCAATGATGGGTTTCAGGGCTCCTGCATCCTCTTTGAGTTCTTAGCCCAGGGCTCTCTCACCAAAACCGAAATTAAATCCAGTCTCAAGAAGTGGGCCTGGAGCCACCACTGTCCTTTTGAAATAGGATTCTGTGCTGCAGGGACACCACCTTCTGAAGCAGAAGGGCACTCACTCCTCCCCCAAGTTCTTCCTAGACTCCTTTCTTGAGCCATTTCCCAGCAGATGCTAAATGGAGAAGATAGAAAAGTGCCCCTGAATCCTCTGGTTCATAGGAACGTTTCAGTCTTCAGGGCTTGTAGAGGTATAGAATCAAAAACCAGTGAGGTGTATGGGTATGCGTCTGTGTGTGTGAGTGTGTGTGTGTGTGTGTGTGTGTGTGTGTGTGTGTGTGTGTGTGTGTGTCTGAGTGGTTTGGGAACAGCAACTTCTGTTTCCTAATGAAAAAATAAAAGCTTGAAAGGGATTTGTTAAATCAACTAAAAGGGGCCTCTGGGATCTCCATTTCTCTCATGCACAAAGCCTTTCCCAGAGTGCAAATGAGTCAGGGCCACATGGATTCCATTTCGCTCAAGCTTATAAAATCCAGAGATGAAACTCACCAAGGGCCAAATTTGTTTTCATCTCTGACCACATGCTCCCAGAAGCTTGCTCTGGCCTCTCCACCCTCAGGGAAGAAGGGATATTTGTAAGTTTGCATGAGAGGAGGAGGAAAAGAATTCCCCATCATGAGTGGGTCAAAGTCATGATGGGCCCGAGGAGCTCCTGAAAAAACTGGGATTAGGCATTTTATATACCAAAGATTTCATGGGTCCTGCTCCCCAGACACAAAGATTCAGCCTGGAAAATGCAGGCGGACAGATTCTTGGATTCTTGATGAAGGGCTCAGAGGAGAGGGGATAGTATCTTTGTCCTGCTTTCCAGGTCTTTCTCTTAGGGCCTGAGTGCCAAGGAGAGGTGCACGGTG
This sequence comes from Smutsia gigantea, assembly GCA_032199065.1. NCBI lineage: Eukaryota > Metazoa > Chordata > Mammalia > Pholidota > Manidae > Smutsia > Smutsia gigantea. The sequence continues at coordinate 45,443 of JAVSCE010006998.1, forward strand.
GGGCTTGCCTAGCACACAGAGGGAACTAGAGGGAACCCCAGGGCCTGCTGGGTGGCCCACAGATGTGTATCAGGAAGGAATCTGTGAGAAACCCAAGCTCAGCCTGCACTTAAAACTCCCTCTAACGACTACAGGGTGACACTGCTAGTTGCCTGTGGTATAATAAAAAAATACAGATCTGGTCTTTGTCCCTGGTTCTTGGCAAACAGATCCTAAAACCCTTGGAATCTCCTGAATGATAAGTGTCTTTTTGCATGCTAATGCGGTGACGCCAGCTGGACTGGAATGTGTGGGGGGTCTCCAGGGCTTCAGGATGGGCAGGCTGCCTGAAAGGCAAGTCATGATAAAAGAGCTCCAACTTTCAGTCCTGGGAGTTGGGGAGGGGCTGGAGATTGAGCTAATCACCAATGGCCAATGATTTGATTGGTTTTGCCTATGCAATGACATCTCCGAAAAAAATCCCTAACTGACAGGGTTTGGAGAGGTTCTTTCTGGGTTGGTGAACATATAGATGGGCTGGGAAGGTGGTGTGCCCAGAGAGAGCATGAAAGCTCTGCCACACCACCCCTTCTCTGACACCCTGCTCTACGCATCTCTTCCATTTGGGTCTTCCCGAGTTGTGTCCTTTATAAGAAACTGGTGACTGTGCATGAAGTGCTTTTCTGAGTTCTGTGACTCATTCTTGAGAATGACTGCTCCTAAGAGGAGGTTGTGAGAACCCCTGATTTATAGCCAGTCTGTCAGAAGTGTGTATCGCCCCCAGGACCCATGACTGGTGTCTGAATGGGGCAATCTCGTGGGGTCTGACACTAACTCCAGTGTTAGGTAGAAAGAAAAAAGATAGACATGCGCAGCCAGGGAAGGGGAAGATGAGTTTTAAAGAAGAGACTGCCCAAACTCTGCCAAGGTAGGGGAGTCCCACAGGAAGACAGCAAAGACTTTGCAGGGAGATAACTTCTTGCCTGTTGGGACAAGGCCAAACTGGCCCCAACCAAATCCCAAATCAGGCACAATCAACAAAACTAAGAAGTGCCCAAACCACATCCCATCATAATCTCATTAAAATAAAATTGCGCTTTTGCTCCCCAGGGAATTTTCTGTGTGCATTTTGGGAAGAGACCCGGGCACCGAGAGGAATGGGCCTATAACTAGAGCTGTCAGTCAAATGACCTTTCCCTGTCAATCAAAGAAGTGCCTCCCGCCAAGGTCGTGATAGGCAGACCCTCCCCTAAAAGTCTGGGGGCCTTTGTCTACCTTGAGTGGCCCACTCCTTTCTTGGAGTGAATTCAAATAAAACTTCCCCTCTGGTTTGCTATTGTGTCTCTGCTTTTCAATTCTTTGTTGCTGTGGGGACAAGAACTGAGAACCGGTAGTGTCGGAACAGGGACTGAATTATGGGACACCCAGTGGGTTTCAGAGAATTGCAGAATTGGTTGTGGTGTGGAAAAACCACACACATTTGGTGTCAGAAAGAAGACACTGCATCAGAGCCCCAGCCTTCCTAGGCCCTGTGTGCCCAGAAACGAGCATGCGCCCTGGCTGGCCTTCCAGGTGTCCAGACCTGCCCTGAGCTCTGCTCACGTGCTCTCAGTCTCGCTCTGACTTGGGGGAGAGCAGGCTTGGTGATCATCCTCCCTCTGCAGCCTCCATCTCTTGCTTCTCGGGCTTCCAAGTTAGGGCCCAGACAAGTCACACAGCTTGCTCAAGATCACAGAGCACACAGTGACTGTTTCTGGGCACAGATACAAGGCCATGCTTCACCCACCTCTGGGAGGGCAGAGTGTGTCCTGGGATCACAACTGCCCCTCCCTTCCCCAGCTGCTTGGGTGCCTGTGTTCTCTGAACTTCGCAAGAACCTTCAGAAGTGTTCGATGCCTGAAGAATTAATGGGCCCCGTGATGCCAAAAAAACCCTGCGGAATCAAAATTAATGAATGTTTGATTGCATGTCTATGAAACATGTCAACTAGTCAACTGCCACTTAACTCCGAGTTGTAGGTAAATTATAATTAATGTGGAACATGTATGCAGCTTAAGATGATTGATATATTCTGTGGCCTCAAAATATCAGACTGAATAATATATGACGCTGCCCCTCCCCACCTCTGCTTCTGAATCAGAAAGCCGGGGAGGAAAAGGTGGCAGGGAGCTTCCAGGGGAGGGGCCCGACTCTGCTCCTGACCGGCGGCCCCTGGACCAAGGAGGGGAAATCTAGTTCATGGCTGACCCTTCTCCATCAAACTTTAACTCTCCATTCTCTGTCTTCCAGGACTACAGAGCTAGGCTAATTCAAAACCACAGCCAATCCAAACATCATCTGAGGTTGGCTTTAAAGCAGCAGCACAATAGGACACCCCTAGGTTGGACCCCAACTCTGGAGCTCAGTCGTCTGTGAATGACCAGGGTTACCACTGGGGAGCGAATAGTCCACATTTAGTCAGTAACATTCAAGGGGCCTTGTGCCAGGCATTAGGTTAAATACAGGGGTTGCAAAAAGGAGACCCCTCCCCTCACGGAGGTTAGTGTCTAGTGGATAACAGTCCCCAGGGTTTCATAACCCTTTCTCATTTGATTTTTAGAAAAACTCTGAGAGCAGTGGGGGCAGGTGTTTGTTTGGTTTTATCTCCTATCTTAGTTTAGAAAACACCCTCAGAGAGGCCACTGAAAGGAATGGACCCCTGTGTGCTAGTCCCATGCCCAGTTCGTTCTCTAACCTCCAGGCCTCTCGGTGGTGGCCGGGGGGGCTGTACAGACAACTAAGGAGCAGCGTCTGGGATGGCTGCTGCCTGAGTCTGCCGGCTTTGGGGCCCCCTTTCAGAGTCCTGCGCCCTGGACAGGCTGTCTGTGTCCAGCAGTGGCGGGAGGTGGCTGCCGGCCCACTGAGCTTGCTGATGCTATCTGGAACTAATTAGCTATTTATTTCAGCCAATTCATTATGTTCTCTTTGAACCACGCTTCCTTTTCCCGGAGAAAAGCTGCCCTGGAATGTGTTTGGATGTTGTGGGCACAATGTGCTTGGAGGGGCTGCATTCCGGAGCCAGCTCTGTGTCCTCAGCCAGGCCTCCTTGGTTCCTGTTCCTTCAGCTGGGGATGGATGGGCTCAGCTCGGGGCTGGCTCATCCCAAAGCTCTGGTCCTGCCTCTCCTGCCTCCCAGGTGCTAAATCACCCCTCGGCCCCCTCCCTGGCCGAGGTGGCTATCTCCTGCATCAAAGCGCCCAGTGCTCCAGCAGGGCTCTGGGCTCAGCAGCAGCAAATCCTTTGTCTTCCTCCTCAATCCCTCCCGAGCCACCTTTCAATCATCCCCCAGCTCCTGGCTTAGCTCTGCTCCAGCCCTCCCTGTGGGCCCTGTCACCCCCACCACTCTGTCCTGATCCTGTCATCATCTGCTCCCCCAGGCCCCTTCCTCGCCGCAGTCACGCCACGTGAAAATCCGCCTCCTGCTGGTCTCTTTGCCCACCGCCCTCTCTCACATCACATGTTGCTCCCTGGTATGCTTGGCTGGGCCCATCTTGGCCACTTTCTGACTTTGGGAAAGGAGGGGAGAAGCATCGTAGGAAGACGTGAGGGGAGGGGGGAGCTCTTCTCCTTTCAGCCCCCAGACTCTCCGCAGGTTCTGGCCAAGGGGAGCAGGATGGCTCCACCAAAGCAAGGTGGGAAAACCTCGGAACCTTGGGCCCCCATGGCCTATTGCTCTTCTCATCCAATCCTTGGCCTCAAAGAATCAAAATCCCGAGTGCCATTTCACTGTAGAACACTCTCTTCTCCAACTTTAGTAGCCCCAACCTGGGGCTGCACCATCTGGCCTTGGAAGAAACAGAGCAATCTTAAGAACACAGGACACCAGCAGCTCCCCAAGACAGGGAATCCAGTTGCTATGGCAACAGGAAGGCAGCACCCACAGCTGCAGGGGGCAGGGGGCTGGAGAGTGTCCAGGGGCATGGAATCTGACCACTGTGGTCTCTGGGTGTGCCCTCCTTCCTGCATCTCAAGGGAAAGGGCCATTCTGGAGCCCAGGTGGGCAGGTGTCCTGATACAGGAAGGAGGCTGGACAGTACTGCTCTTTAGCAGAAACGGCGAGGGTGCAGTGGGGATGGTGTCACTGCAAGTTCAGCCTATCATCCGGGTAGATTTGGGGGACCCGTGGGATGTGAAGCACAAAAATAGAAGAATTATCTCTAAGTCCAAAACCCATGATACACTATTTAGCCAGGGCTTCCTGCCATAGTATTGCCAAGACCACTTTACAGAAAAGGTTTTGTCCTAGAAACTGTCAAGCTGTGAGTTAGTGTCGTGCCCCAACACCTGCCACTTCCCTGACTGCCCGTTTAGAGTTAGCATTCACGAGGGTCCTAAACCCTTCCCTAACCTATTTATATCTTCAGACTGGGACACCTCTTAGGGAAATGAGCTCCTGGAATTTATTCCCAGCTGCTCAGAGGAGCTTTCCCCTATGATCTACCCCATAACCATCTGATGTAGGTGTTGAAAGAGTCCCCCAGGTTCAGTGTTTTGGGATTTGGTGAACTACTCTTCATCCTACTCTTCCAACCCATTATACACTTTAATTTCAAAAACAAGAATTTCAGAGTGTCCACTGTGTTCCAAGTGACTTTAAAATATTACCTCATTTATTCCTCTTGGCCTTTGAAATAGCAATTATAATGCTCACTTCAAAATGAGGAAAGCAACTCATGGAGGAGAGTTGACCTGCCCACCCTGCGGCACAAGGCAGAGATGGGATTTGAACAGGTCCGATGATTTGGGCGGTGCTTTTCTCATGAGGACCCAGCTACTTTTGAGCCTATCAGTCCTGGAAGGAAACTAAAATAAGAGACTTAATTCTTGTTGAAAACAAGGGAGGAGACTCCTTCCCTCTCCTTTTCCTTTCAGAATTTCTTTTTGTCCTTTTCAAGTGTACGTAGATCTTTACCATAGTTAGATAAGTCTCTTTCCTGTCTCACAACTCAGGCGTTTCCCCAAGAGCCTGAGAGTTATCTTCAAAATGCAAACATCAAGGGAGATATGGGCCCCTTCCCCTGTTCCTATGGGAGGGTAGGAGCCTACCTTTGGTGGGTTCCTTGCTCCCATTTGCAAAACTGCCTCCTAGCATAAGTTATGAAGAGTCTGTTTTTTCTCTGGATAAAGACAATATGCTGACACAGACACGGCCCCAGTCACCAGGTGCAGGCAGGAGAACTGTGTGTGAAAAATGGCTCTTACTGGAGGTCTTTCTCTTGTCTATCTTGATGTGTTAACAGTGGGTATGCTGTAATGGGTTGCAAATGCTTGGCTACTTCAGGGGATCAGAATATGCTACCCAAAACAGGCCCTGTAGCATATGGATATTTTGAGCTGAAGGTGGCCATAAAGAAACAGCAGAGGCAGGAAAAGCTCTCAAAGTGGAGCGAAAGTTTCTTTTTGATCAAGAAATTTACACTGATGCAGAAAATTTCTATTTGTAAAAGTGTCTCCCTCTCCAGAAGAGGAAACTCTTCACAGCTTTTAGCAAAGGAGAGGCATGACTTCCATCTGCCTAGCAAAGCTTACTCACCTCTCCTTTACCTTTACTGGTCACCTTCCCAGAACTTAGCCCCACCAACCTCACTTAAGATGGTATATAAGCCCCTAAATTCTGGCTGCCTCTTTTAAGCCACATTTTTGAGTGTGTGAACTCTCTTGTGTGCATAGGTAATTAAAACTCTTTTCTCTTATTAATCTGTCTTTTATCAGTTTGGTTCTCAGGCCCCAAGCCATTGAACCTAAGAGGTTAGAGGGAAAATAGTTTCTCTTCCTTACACTATATAAGGGGTGACATTCTGTCTGGCCTTTGCAGTCTCTTAGCGGATTGCATCACATTCTGGTTTCATGCTTATTCACAAAGAAAACTGTTTTCTGTTCCTACTACCTTTGTGGAGAGGTTTTATGGCTTAGGAGGTTTTTTCCTAATTGTTTCCCCAATAGTCCCCTTGCCTTGCCTTTCTGCTCATAGATTCCCCATGTTTTGAATCTGTTTTCCTCACCCCTAACTCCTCCAAGACTCCAGACTCCTGCTGACATCCAGTGTTCCATTCTCTGGGCATGTGGCCTCTGGTCTGAAGTAAGCCTGGCTGGTTGTGTTCTTTGATACCAGGCCACAGCAAAGGGTGTTCCCTCCCTGCCTTCTCAGCTAACTGCTGGGCCATCCCATATTTTAATGGAGGTGTCAGCGGCTGTATCTTCAGCCCACAGAACGCCACCCACTGATATCACCTATGAGGTCTAGGAGATAAAAGTGACACAGCTCTCTGAGGACATGGCCCATCTCCCTTTACTTCACATCTCCCAACTGCACCAAGCCCAGGGCCATACCTGGTCCCTGGCGTGAAGGTTCAGGTGACAATGGTGGATCGTACGGTCTTGGGTCCCTGGCGGCATGGCCCATGGTTTCCTAAAGGAAAGGAGCCCAGAGGCTATATGTCGGTCACTTCTCTGCAGCTTGCGGGTCACACACACTTTCTTAGCTAATCAGCAGGTGGAAATGTCGCTGTCCAGACTAGGCCACCCAGCACAAGGCCTTCCTGCTCCTCTTCTCTCTCAAGAGTAATAAACAGACCCGTTACCAGGGGCCTCTTGCAGCCTCCCATACTGGCAGGTTATTTATATGCAAATTTGCCTGTCGGTGGCTGTGGAGGTTCATAAACATGATAACAGAAGCTTGTGTAAAGGGCTGGGGCGTGAGGGTGGGGAGGGTCCCTCTAGCTTCTGCAGGGAGAGTTAATATGGGATTAGCCACAACCAATTAGATGGTATCGAACCCAAAGGGATCCAGCTGCTTAGCTAAACTGAAGATCCAGCCAGAGGGAGGGCTGCGGCTGTCAAGCGGACCTACAACACCAGCGACGCCATCCTGCAGGAAGCCAGATGTTAGGCAGAGTCCCCAGACCCAGGTGCCTAAAAAGGGGGCCAGGGGAGAAAGGGCGCCACCCTGACCTTCACACCAGTCCTACATCCACAGATGCTGGCGGGAAGCATCCGCTCTCAGGAGGAACGAAGCCATGGTGCCCGCTGAGGGGACTGCACCAGCTGCCTTCACCGCCGGGTGCCTTCGTGGGTACTAATGCCTTCTCTGCCTGGTAGGCCAACTCATCCTCTCGGACTGTCCTGGGATGTCACCTTCCCAGGGAAGTCTTGCTTAGCTTGCCTGCACTGTGGTCCCGCCGGACTTCGTACCTGTCTCCGCGAGTGCCTCTCATCCAGCTCTTTGTTTATGTGTCTGCCTCCTGTCTGCATTACCTGGGCTTGGAGGCCGCACATTGCCTCACTTGTCTCTCACTCCCCAGAGCAGGTACAGCGTGCAGTACAAAGTAGATGGCTAATAAGCATTTTTTGAGAGACTGGAAGGGAAACACAAAGAAAGCCAAGGATATTTGGACTTAAATCTTGTCTCGTAATTAAATATCCTCCCCTGACCACCACCCCCGCCAAAATATGCCTCTTTGGCATGTGGATTATTTAGAGCTACAAGCCTTGAGAACTGGCAGGCATAGGAAAAGCTCTAAAACAGGGAACCAGTTTTCCTTTTGTACAGGCAATTTACATGGATAAAGGAAATTCCCGTTTGTAAAGTGTTTCCCTCTCCTGTTCGGGAAAAGCAGACTCTCAACAGCTTATCAATGCACAAGGCACTGACTTAAGTCTTTGTAACGAACCTTACTAACAACTCCTTTACTGTGTGTTCCCTGGTCACCTTCCCATGACTTGCTTCTCCTGTCCAGCAGGCCCTTTTCCTGTGTTTAGCCTAAGATGGTATATAAGCCCAAGTCTAACCACCCCTTCGGATTCCCATGTGTGCATGCATGATGCATACATTGATAAATTTGTTTGTTCTTCTCTTGTTAATCTGTCTTGGATCAGTCTAATTACAGGACCCCAAGCTGGAGAGCCTAAGATGCGTAGAGGAAAATATTTTTTTCCCTCCCTGCATACTGCTTTGGTGTTGGGCAAGTTATTTCAGTCTTTAAGCCTCAGGTTCCTCAACTGTAAAATGGAGGTAACAATCCCTCCCTTATGTGACTCTCCTCCGGGTGAATTGTAAAGCCTGGCCCTTAGCAGTTTGCGCATACATTTCTCTTGCCATTAACTGCTTCCCTTCCCATTCCTCCAGGCCATCAGGCCACTGGTCAAATGCTCTCTTTCCTTCAGGGGAGTCCAATCCCTGGGGAAGTAATCAGGAAAGATGAATTCAGCAATCAGGAAAGCAAGACTTGCGGACAATAGAGGAGGAGGCAGAGGAGAATTGGTTGGAGGAAAGGACTGGAAAATGAACGGCAACCTCTGAAAGTGCCATGTTATTTAAAGGCAGCCCTGAGAGGCAGTGGGAAATGCTCGGGAAGCCCCGCTATGCCGCTGAAGAGTAAGGGCTGTGCGGGGTCAGGTGGTAACACTGTCTCGTGGCTGGGACGGTCGGCAAATGGGATAGTGTCTGCTGGGCTCTGCCCTCTCCCAGGCAGCGGCCCTACACATAGCAGGGGACATGATGGTGAGGCAGGGCAGAGAATGGCTGCTGCCATCAATGTACTTACAGCCCAGGGGCCCAGGGCTGGGATCCAAGCCCCCTTCTTAGGAATCCTCCTCTAACACCCCTACATGGCTGGCATCTGGGCACTTCTCCAGGCTGCTCTGTGCACCTGTCACTGGGCTGTGACGATGCATTCTGCTCCGAATGGCACTAGAGTGTGTCTTCACTGCCCCACAGAAGGTGCAGGCCAGAAGGAGCCTTGCAGAACATCAGGTCCAATGGACTTGTTTTACTAACAAGGAAAATGAGGTCTGTGAGTCCACGGATGGGCTCTATCTCACAGAGCACTTTGAGGTGGCCCAGGCCTCCGGAGTCCTGGTCGGAGCTTGCTCTGGGTATTTCCCACTAGTGCAAAGAGTGGTCCTCTTCCTTCTGCACGAGCCCGGGGAGGCTCTGCCGGGTCACTGCCTGGGCAGGAGGGACCAAGAGGGAGCACAGCATCTAGGTAGCTGGGAGACTTCCTCCCTCGACTTCCTCCCTCCCCAAGGTTCACAGCTGTTCACTGCCCAGATCTGGGACAGCCTACTCTTTCTTAAGAGCTACATACATGCTGTCCTCTACGCAGCAACTAGTCCCACCATCCACCTTCCCACCAGCCCTGCCGGAAACCTGGGAGACAATCTTTATTCTGTTCTCTCCTTACCTGCATCACCAACCAAGCACTAGGGACAGCGGCTTCCTGGAAGCCCCCACACACCCCATCACCTCTGTGTGTCTGTTCCCCTCCTCACTTGTCAGCACAAACCCAACACTCCCCAGCTGGACCCAAGCCTTCTAAAACAAAGATGCGGGCCAACCTGGCAACCTTCTCCTTTTTTTTTTGTCTTACAGCACACAAAGACATTGTCAGTTCCCCTGTGGGTAAGGAGAGCCCAGACTTCCAAGATAATGGCTTGTCTCCCCTCCTGGGGTGGGCATCAGGAGAAAGGGGGGGGGGAATACCTTTCATTCTTTACCAAGGAACCTGCAAGGGTGAAAGCAAGATACAGCTAGTCTCTTGATAGGCTATTCCGCTACATTGCATTCTTAACAAACCACTCTGCCACGTTTCTAAAACAGATCTGGTCATGTCTTGTTTCTGCTTAACATCTTTCCACGGCTCTCCCTTGCCCTCTGGATAAAACTCAAAGCTCCCCACTGCATGAGAATGGCGTCACCTGGCTAGTGCTTACTTCTCCTTCCTCCCTCTGCTGTGGTCAGACTGATCTAAGAGTTTGACCACATGTTTAACCTGGCCAGCAGAGAATGCCTTCTCTCCCTTAGTTCTTTGGACGTGCTATTCCCCAGCCTGGAACACCTTCCGCCCTTTCCTTTAACTCCCCTTCATCCTTCGAGATTCAGTGGGTAGGCCTGGTGTACAGCCGATGCTCACTCAGTGGTAAGTGACTTCCACTCGAGAAATCCAGGATCAGCCCCGTAAAGTTATTCAGGGTAACGCGTAGCTTTTTATCCCTGATGCTTTAGTGTTATTTAGCCCAAATATCAGGACTTGTTCAGCTCTTCCTATGAGAATCATAGTTATCTATTTTATCTTTAAAATGATTTGATGGAGCGAGTGTCAATCAGAGGCAGCTGGGTCAGATACCTTTGTTCCTAGTGAGACGGTGGGCGGAGCTCCCCCTTGGTGTCTCTGGTGAAAACCGCCCCTCAAGCCCAGAGCCTCTCTGGACCTCCGAGGGGGACCTCTGTGGCATCTACAGTCACGCTGAAGTCCCTGACCCTGAGAGCATCGGGTCCAGCCCGAGGCACTGCCCAGGAGGGCACCCAGAAAGGCGCTCCTGCCCCCCGTGCCCAGGTTCAGCCAGGTCCAGAGGAGCAGTTTCCCAGATTGTTTTCACTGGTCTTGTCCTGCAAGCCAACCCCCATCCAAACCATGAGGGGTCCGAGAGAAAAATGGCCATGCGGCGTCCCCAGGGAGGGCTCCGAGGGGCAGTCCTGCTTCCTTGTAGCCAATAAGCCAGGTGGAGCAGAATCCTGCAGGGAAGCCCCCGGGGTGGGGCACAGTGGAGGGCTATTCCTTAGGGACAGACTCTGTTGGAGTTGAGAGTGGTGCCCTCCTTCCTCAAGTGCGTACTGATTGACTACATTCACTTTCCTTTGACCCATTTCTTGAGGTTTGGGAGGTGGACAAGAGAGGAAGGCCATGTCTGTAGCTGCAGATGGTTCTGGCCAGTGCCGACTTCCGCCTCAAGCCCTACAGCTGTGTGTGTGGCTCCCTCAGAGAAGGGTGACATCTAGCCCTGGAAAAGCCCTGCTTCAACGCCAGTGACAGGGCCTTGGCTGCCAGCCCCATTACGGAGCCCAACCCTGCCTGGGAAGAGGCAGCTCCCTCTACCCTCAGTGACAACCTCCTAGTCCCCAGACACCACAGTGAATTCAGCTGCGCTGGTCGGAGGGCCTCTGGGACACCATCCAGTTATGAATGCATCCTTGGTACTGCAGGGAGGGGGGGCTGCAGAGCTCTGAACTTGAAGGTTTGTCCTCCTGGGTGTGTGGGAGGATCTGAGAGGAAAGACCAGGCCCTCTGGGATCGGCATTCTCACAGCACCTTCTCCAGGAGGCATTCCTGGACAATGCCACCAGACCTATGTGGGCCCATCAGAACCTCACCAAGCAAAGGTCTCCATGGCACTTCAATTCTCTCAGCTTCCAGGGCCCAAAACACTGGCAGCCAGTTTTCTCTTCCTTCTCCACAAGCTTCCATATCAGGTTGGTCGCTCGGTCATGGGCATTTCTCCTAAGCAATGGGTTTGTGGCTATTTCTCCTCCGGTCAGCCTGGCCTGGGCTGTCATCCCAGCGGGCCTGCAGATGTCAGGCTCTGGCCCCTTTGACCCACTTTTCATACAAATGCCCAGCAAGCCCTCCTTACATTCAGCTCTCATCCTGTGACTCCCCTGCTCAGCAGTTTTCCATGGCTCTGTCTTTTCTCACCCAAAGAAGCCGATATACTACCGAATGCTGGCTTACCTATTCATCCTCATTTTCTTCTCTTCTCATCCTGGTTACCAGTGACCTTTCCATGGGCACATCAGTGGCCCCTTTGCAGTCCTCGGCATAGGTGACTTTTTCTGAAACTCTCATCTCCCCAGGTTTCCTTAGACCACCGTCGATCGCATTTCCCCTCCTGTTTCTCGATGACTGCTGCTCATTTTCTCAGATCATCCCTGCCTCTCTCTTTCTGCCCATCTCCTCCATGTTGGTATTGTCCAGTCTTCCACCCTGGTTCTTCCTTCAGCCTGCGTGTCTGTTCTCTCCTTGGGCAATCTTATCCAATGGTAGAACTTCAGCCACTACCTATTTGCTATTGATTTATAAATCTACACCTTCAGTCTAGCCTAGGGGTCTCCAAGGGGGCGTGTGCTAGAGGATGTCTTGAGGTAGAAGAAGAAAATATTGCTTTTATTGTTCATCTAAAAAGCAAGAAAGGAAAAAAGCTTTCTAAGTATGTAATACACATACTGACATCCTATTAATGATGAACAAATGCAAATATATTGGGGATACGTGTTCAAAGATGTTTTACTGATGGGGTGTATGGCAGAGATTCCTACCATCCTGGAATAGCTGCTCCTTCCTTCTCCCATAGCAATAGAAATAAACTGTGCACATGGCTGCCTGGAATAACAGCGACACTGCTCAGCCTCTCTGTCAGCCTGCTGTGGCCTGTGACCCATCTCTGGGGTAGGAGCAGAAGTGATGTGAGCATCTCTCAGGGTCATAGCCCTAAAGGAGAGGGGCTTGCCCTCACCTCACCCAGGGGCCCCTTTTCTGCTGGCTGGAATGCAGATAGCAGGGGGTCATCTGTACCTATGCAGCAAGACAGCAGGAGCTGAGGGAGCCCTGACCCTTTGGAGCGCTGTGTCAGCCCTGGACTGCTCATGCTTATGAGAGAGAACAAAACCGCATCTTATTCAAGCTACTGTTATTTCGGGTTTTGTAACAGCAACTGAATCTATATCCTACCAGATATAAGATATATGGAGTGCCCTGGTCCCCATTTCTCTTCTGAGCTCCAAATCCATATATATGCCTGGCATCTGGGGGTCTCCACCCATGGCACTGTAAGCCCGAGGTGTCTGAGCCAGAGCCCATCAGACCCCCCGCCTCCAGGCACAGAACTCCCTCCCTTATCCCATTTGGGGCCATTGCATAAGTAGCGCCTGGAGCAGGCTGACCACTCCTGGTTGAGGGGCAGAGCTCAGCTGCTCCTTGCTTGGAGGGCTGGGGCACCTCAGGGTGTTGATCTTTGAGCCGTGATAGCCCCAGGCCATTTGTTTTTGGGCTAATAGAAGAGGGAAGAGGTTCTTTTTTTGGTGAGCTTTCAGGGAGACTAAGGGGGACAAGTGGACAGAAGTGTCAGGGCAATGGAGGAAGGACAGTGGTAGCAGAAGCTTGGATAGGGTGCAGATCGAGGCCCAAAGCGGAGGCATCTGTTTCCATGGGCATATGTGAGACTTGGGATACAAGCTGAACTGTCTCTGGTCTGGAGTGACAGTGCAGGACAGAGATGCAGAGCAGGCCCTTGCTCCTGGCCTTTGGACGAAGCTGAACTTTGGTGTCTTGAGGATGGGTGGTGGGGAGCATCAGGAGATAGCATCTTTGGTGTGGACATTGGTGCTGTCATAGACATTGGTAGGGCCAAGTTGGAAGGGTCCTTATGGCAGAAACGACGCTATAAAAGCACCCTAAGGACTACATTCCCCTGCCCCCTGGTACGGCAGGAGAATATGGACAGAATGCTCCACTGCTCAGCCCTACCTCCTCCTCATCCCACTACGTTTCCACACTCTCTCCTTCCTCTGCTGACTGGGTATCGCTGGGGTGACCTTGAAGTGACAGGGTGGTGGCAGCATAGGTCTGTAGCCCTGCTAAGGAGAGAACCTCCCAGGAGAGCTGCCCAATCGGGAACATCCCAAATATATGTTGTGAGAGGAAATCAATTTTTATTATGTAAGAAACTGAGATGTGGGGGTTGTTTGTTCCAGCAGCTATCATTAATTATCCTAACTAACAGAGAGTTCTCTAGTGGCTTTGTTAGTGAAGGACCATGACCAAGGGGGAGTGAAGCACAAGAGAGGGAACAGGGACGTTATGTATTGACCGGAAGTGGCTGACAGATACCCAACTGTGCGTGCAATGCCCTCTTCAGGGACATCAGGGAGGTGAGAGCTAATCACCATACTGGTTTTCTACTTTCTCTCCTTTGGATCCCAAAGGCATTTGAACAAACACTTATAAGAGCCCATACATAATTGTGTGTGTGTGTGTGTGTGTGTGTGTGTACCCACACATATAATTATATACATTTTTTATTGTAAATTATATAAACTTACACTTTAAAAAGCCCACTTAATCTTCTGGAGTTTGCAACATGAAATTATAAACAGCATGGGATTTTTAAAAAATTAAGCTTTTGAGGTCATTGTAGATTCACATGCAGTTGTAAAATATAATACAGAGCAACCCCAAGTATCCCTGTACACCTTAACCAGGTACCCCCAATGGTAACACCTTGCAAGACTGTCTTTGAAATTTAAATCTAAATGATGTTTAGATTTTGGCCATCTAACGGGTATGTAGTGATATCTAGTTGTGGTTTTAAGTCACATTTCCCTGATGACTAATGATGTTGAGTATATTTTCATGTGCTTGTTGGCCATTTGTATATCTTCGTTGGAGAACTGTCTATTTAGATCCTTTGTCTATTTTAAAATTGGATTATTTGTCGTTTTATTATTGAATTATAATCACTCTTTCTATATCCTAGACACAAGCCGCTTATTAGATATGATTTGCAAATATTTTCTTCTATTCAGTGGGTGTCTTTGTACTTTCTTGATGGTGTTTTTATAGCACAAAAGTTTCTAATTTTGATAGTGTCCTATTTACCTATTTTTTAATTTTGTTGTTTGTGGTAAGAAACCATTGTCTAATCCAAGGTTATAAAGATTTATGCCTATATAACTCTCTATATAGAGTTTTATAGTTTTAGTTCTTTTAGGCCTTTTAACTCATTTAGGTCTGATTCATTTGGAGTTAATCTTTGTGTATGATATGAGGTAGTGAGCTGACCTCACTTGTTATGGATATCTAGTTGTTCCTACACCGTTTGTGGAAAAGGCTATTCTCTCTCCATTGAATTGTCTTGTCACCCTTGTTGAAAATCAATTGACTGTAAATGTGAGGGTCTATTTCTGGACTGTCAATTTTATTCCATTGATCTATATGTTCTCTATTATAGTTTAAACTCCTTTTTAAAGACACCTTATTCATCTTGATATTCCTGGCACACACTGGAGTCTGCGCAAAGGTAGGTAAATCTGAGTGATGTCTGTCAAACTGAATAGAAGGCAACAGTGATGGCCTGGCATCTGGTGAAGGAGGAGAGGCAGAGAGATGAGGCAGCCACCGCTGAGCATCAGCTGCTGGAAACTTGGCAAGCACACGGCAGTCTGAGAACTTAGCCTGACTTCCTCAGGTCAGGTGAGGGCCTGGCAGGGACACGTGTGCTCTGTTTTCTTCCTGTGTGAGTGATGGTTGTGAGAGAGAGAAGTCAACATAAGACAGTTCACCTCTGAGAGGGTGGAGAGATGTGTGCATGGGTGTGCTAGAATGGAGAGCGTATGCAGGGAAATGTTACTGCCTGTCACCAGAGAGAGCCAAGAGAGGGCCGGGTGGCAACTGTTTTCTCTACAGGGATTTCTGCCTGTCGTGGCTAAATAATTGCTGTGAATAATCACGGGACAGACACGGTCAAGAGCTGCTGAGAGAGCTCCCCCCAGCACAGGTGAGGGTCCCTTTGCTGGGAGGAGTTTATAGTGACAGGGATGCCTAAGCATCTCTGGCTGCATTCCTAGGTTTCTCTTGGGTTTTCCACTGTCCTTTCTCTGCTCTACTGCGGGCACAGGGCAGTGGGGCCTTGAGAAAGTATTTCACTGAGATGTATCTTCATCATTTTTATAACAGAGATGTGAGCTGCAGGCCCCCAACTTTTTAACCTGTGGGCTTTTAGAGAACCTTGCATCCAGTCTCCTGGGGGAACAAAAGGGATGGGGAAAGAGGATTGCGAGAGGAGGAGGGCTGAGCTGGAGCAGAAGGAAAAGAACGGGAGCTATGATATGTGAGGAGCCTCTGATGCCCCCCAAACTGGGCCAAGGTTGTGTTATTATTCTCAGTGGAGGCCTAAACAGCATTCTTGCAATACTACCAGAAAGCTCAGGAGTAAGCAATTGTAATGGTTTTCATTGATCAGGCCTTTAAGCTCACTCTTTGTCTTTTAGGAAGTTCAAGACAGAGGTGAGAGTAGTTTCAGGCAGAAGGAGAGAGGGCTGGAAAGTGAGCTCAGAAGCAGCTCTACTCGACCCATTCCACATGGAGAGTGGTTGTGTGGACATCAAAGCCAGTTTTCCTTCTGCACAACTCAGCTGCATGTCAATTGCATTCCCTCTGGGCTGTAGAGATGGGCTGCAGGCCTGGAGTCCCAGAGTCCCAGAGGCTGGAATGGATCAGAGGAACCTGAGGTTACCATCTCCTGCCTCCTTGGGGAGGGTGGGAGATTTCTCAGACAAGTTGATTCTTCCTTCCCATGCTGCAATGCTGGGGCTTTTACAACTTTCTGCCAGGTAAAACCCTCAGCTGTGGGGAAGACATTACAAACACCAGGGTCCTTCTTCACCTCCCTGTCCTTCTGTTGGTACATGGTTCCTGGGGCCCTCCTGATGCCAACTGACAGGTCTACAGGGCTTTCTGCCTCTCATTGCCCCAGCATGGATCTTGCCCTCCAAGCGTGTACGCCAAGACACAGAGAAGCAGTTCACGGTTTTTATGACACAGAGCAAATTGGCAAGGCCACTAGAAGCAGAACTCAGGAGTCTGGGTGCCCACTTTCTACTTTTTCCAGTGTGCTTCATTCCCTGCACAGAAATCTTGCTCAAGTAACCCCTGCCCACTTGGTCTCACTACCCTTTTCCTTCACCTCCTTGCCTCATGCATGCTGTCTACTAGGGATTTCTGAGAATGGTGGGTGGACTGCTTTGCAGAGGGCAGAGAGCCCCCTTTGCAACCTTTCCTTAGGGACCTGGAATTTAAAGTTGAGCCCCTTGGCTTGGAAGGGCTCTCACTGGCAAAATCCGGGACAATCTGAGCATTGAAAAGAATGCTGAATACAACTGATTGTAAAACATTGAACAAATAGATATCCATCCAACCATGGTGATAAGATAGATTAATAAGTAAATAACTGTATGAGTTGAGAGAGAGAAAGGAAACTCATTTACCACCACTGAAGGTGACTATTGGACCAATTCTTTATTCAGGAAATGAATAATTAAAAAAAGGAATTGAAGCATTTACCTTTTTAAGGAGGAATTGCAGTTAATTCCTGTTGATGAGGGTAACTCCTCTTTGTGCTGAACATTACCTGATGAATATGGAAAGAGTGATAGAATTTTTAAATAATCATCACTTGACAATATTCAAAGATATAACTGATTCAGGTAAAGAATACCAATAAATGTTAAATGTACCTGGCACAGAATAAAGAGCCCAAATATAAACCCAAACTTATATGGTCAATTAATATACGATAAAGGAGCCATGGATATACAATGGAGAATTGATAGCCTCTTCAACAACTGGTGTTGGCAAAACTGGACAGCTACATGTAAGAGAATGAAATTGGATTATTGTCTGACCCTATACACAAAAGTAAACTCGAAATGGATCAAAGTCCTGAATGTAAGTCATGAAACCATAAAACTCTTAGAAAAAAACATAGGCAAAAATCTCTTGAATATAAACACGAACAACTTCTTCCTGAATGCATCTCCTTGGGCAAGGGAAACAAAAGCAAAAATGAACAAATGGGACTACATCAAGCTAAAAAGCTTCTGTACAGCAAAGGACACCATCAGTAGAACAAAAAGGCATCCTACAGTATGGGAGAATATATTTGTAAATGACATATCCAACAAGGGGGTAACATCCAAAATATATAAAGAACTCACATGCCTCAACATCCAAAAAGCAAATAACCGGATTAAAAAATGGGCGGAGGATATGAACAGACAATTCTCCAAAGAAGAAATTCAGATGGCCAACAGACACGTGAAAAGATGCTCCACATCACTAATCATCAGGGAAATGCAAATTAAAACCACAATGAGATATCACCTCACACCAGTGAGGATGGCCAACATCAAAAAGATTAGGAACAACAAATGCTGCTGAGGATGCAGAGAAAGGGGAACCCTCCTACACTGCTAGTGGGAATGTAAATTAGTCAAACCATTGTGGAAAGCAATATGGAGTTCCCTCATAAACTAAAAATAAAAATATCATTAGACCTGGGAATCCCACTCCTAGGAAGTTACCCAAAGAAAACAAGTTCTCAGATTCAAAAAGACATATGCACCTCTGTGTTTATTGCAGCACTATTTACAGTAGCCAAGATATGGAAGCAACCTAAGTGTCCATCAGTAGATGAATGGATAAAGAAGAGGTGGTACATATACACAATGGAATACTATTCAGCCATTAGAAGAAGACAAATCCTGCCATTTGCAACAACATGGATGGAGCTAGAGGGTATTATAATCAGTGCAATAAGCCAGGTGGAGAAGGACAAGTACCAAATGATTTCCTTCATTTGTGGAGTGTAGCAAAGAAGCAAAACTGAAGGAACAAAACAGCAGCAGACTCACAGACTCCAAGAAGGGACTAGTGGTTACCAAAGGGGAGGGGTTGGGGAGGGCAGGTGGGGAGGGAGGGAGAAGGGAATTGAAGGGTATTATGATTAGTACACATGGTATGGGGGGGGGTCATGGGGAAGACCAGTGTAGCACAGAGAAGACTAGTAGTGAATCTGTGGCATCTTACTACACTGATGTACAGTGACTTCAATGGAGTGTGGGGGGACGTGATAATAGGGGTGACTGTAGTGACCACAATGTTTTTCATGTGAAACCTTCATAAGAGTGTATATCAATGATAGCTTAATAAAAAAAAAAGAAAAGAAAAATGTTAAATGTACCAGGTGATAGTGTTGAAGAATAAGATATTTCATAGGGTCGAGAGATTGTCCCACAGATTACTTGCTGATGGTAAAAAGGGAGAAATGAAATGTTTTGATGGCCAGATCTGGGAAGGGCCACCTTAACCAACTAATAAAAAATGAGTGGGGGACAACCTGGCCTTATGTGCTTTCTGATGTGATGAAATATGAAGTGGAAAACATCACCTAGAAGTTGTTATTAATTATTGATTGATTGATGTATTATTAGTCTGCTTGGACTGCCATAATGAAATACCGGAGGCTGGGTGACTTAAACAACAGAAACTTATTCCTCACAGTCCTGGAGGCTGGAGGTTCAAAGATCAAGCCGCCAGCTTATTTGGTTTCTGGTAAGAGTGCTCCCTCCCGGCTTGGAGAAAGCCACCTTCTTGCTATGTCCTCACATGGTGGGGAAAGAAAAAGGGATCTTTCTTCTTATAAGACCACAGTCCTATCAGATTAGGGCCCGTCATTTAATCTTAATTACTTCCTAAAGGTTTTGTCTCTAGATATAGTCACATTAGAGGTTAGGGTTTCAATATCTGCAATTGGGGTGGGGTGAGGGACACCATTTAGTCCATAGCAATGCATAACAAAATAACCCCAAAACTTAGTGGCTCGAAACAACATATTTTTATTACCACATGGTTTCTGTGGGTCAGGAATCCAGGTGCAGCTCAGCTGGGTGCCGCTGGCTCGAGGTCTCTCCTGAGGTTGTGGCCAGGCTGTTAGCTGGGGCTGCAGTTTCATCTGAAGTCTCAGTGGGGCAGAGTGGGGAAGTCTGCTTCCAAGCCCGCTCATGTGGCTGTTGGCCTGTCTCAGTCCCTTGCCACATGGACCCCTCCACAGGGCTGTTTCATGCTATGGCATCTAGCCTCCCCTGGGATGGGAGAGAGAAAAGGTGAGAGAAAACACCTATCAGAAAAGCCACAGTTTTTTTATAACCTAATGTCAATAGTGACATCCCATTACTTCTGCCATAGTGTATTCATTAGAATCGAGTCACAAAGTCCCCCCCACCCACGCTCCAGGAGAGGGAACGAGCCCAGGCGTTAACACCAGGTGGGCAGCAGCTCTGGGGGCCATCTCAGAAGCTGCTATCATGGATGTTTTCTTACCAAAAATCTTTAACTCAAGTCTAATGAAGAGGCTCAATATCGAACATACAATTTACAGAAAATACAGGGAATAAAGCAACAAGTTAAATAGCACTGTAAGGAAATAATCAGGTGAGCTAAAAAAGTGGAGCATTTTGTGAAACCACCAGCTCAGTCATTCCAAGAAGTCAATATCATGACAAAAAATAAAGGTGGGGGATGATTTTCGATCGCGGACTAAATAGTTGCAACAAGCAGATGCTGTATTTGACCTTTGGAGTCTGCAATTAAAATTCAGCTTTGAAAGACACTTCTGGGACAGCTATGGAAATTTGAATAGGGACTGGCTATTAGATGGTTATTAAGAAATTATTAATTTTTTTAGGTGTGATAATGACATCTTAGTTATGTAGAGAATGTCCTTTTTAAGAGATACAGGCTGAAGTATTTAGGAGTGTACTGCATAGATGTCTGCAGTTTATACTCAGTCTTGAAAAGGACATCGATAAAGCAGGTTGGACAAAATGTTAATTATAGAATGTGGATTGTGGGTATATAGGCTGTTACGGTATTATTCTTTGAGCTTTCCTTTATATATGAATTTTTTTCTTAGTAAAATTGTTGAGAGGAAAAAAAAATCTGATCTTCTGACCAGAATGATTTAACTCCCCGAGATGAACCCTAACAGATTTCTCGGGCCTCAGGATAAATGTCTCAGTTTTTCACAACTAGACACTTAAAGTTTGCTTGGTTCATGCCCCATCTTGTTCAAGAAAAGATTTAAGGAGACTTCTCACCCTGCCCTGCTCCTGGGGCTTCGGGAGCTCAGAGGAGGAGGCTGAAGGAGCTGGGCCAGCGCTGGCTTGCGCTCGGGTCTCTGGTCACATGCAGGCAGATGGCAGGGTGGAAACTCAGACACACGCAGATTGGATTCCTCCCTCTGCATTGACCTTGGTAAAGTTTCTTAACTGCTCTGAGCCTCAGTTGTCTGTCCAGGAGGAGAATAACCTGCTTCAGGGTTGTGGGAGGGATCAGAACACATGATGTGGTAGGGAGCTCGGCAGGAGAGGCTGGTTAAGAAGATGGAGACCCAGGAGAGTGAGGTTTCCAAGTTCTAGAATCCCAAATGCTCTTGATGGGGAGTCAGGCCAGGCAGGGAGACTGGGAGGGCCCCCGAGAAGCAGAGGATGGAGCAGAGCAGAGCACCTATCCCAGGGACCCCAAGAGTGTGGGGAATGAGGGGTATTGTACAAACAGGTGCCATGGGGGCTCCGGGCCCTAGGCAATTATGTGCAAGGCTGACCATAAGCTCAAGAAACAGCTCCTTCAGGTGCCTGTCCTTGGAGTCACTTGGCATAGTAGGGGTCGCAGCGGACATCCCTCTCCCATCTGCCTGCTCCCCTCTATCTCACGAATCCGGTTCCTGTGAGGAGGTGCAGTGACCAGGCTACAGTTCACGCCAAGCCTGGGGACATCAGTGTCTGCCACCCACGTCCCTGGACCACAGCCTCTCTCTTGTCCCAGGAAGGTTGATGCCTGTGAGATTATCTGTGGCAGGAAGGAGCCAGACAGTGAGATACACTGATATGCTCATCAGTTCAAAAGGCCCAGAAGTGAAGTTGCTTCCCTCTGCCCCAGAAGCCTCCTTGAGACCTCCAGCCAGAGGCGGCCACTGGCCTGGCAGAAGCCCAAAAAGCTGCTGAAAAAGACAGTCAGGATCCCTAGAGCTTTACCTGTGATCTAGAAATCCATGAACTGTGGATCACAAATGAGTGGGGCCTGGGGCTTTGTGTCCAGCTGACAGGCGGAGAGACCAGGAGCAGAGGGGAGGGGATTCAGCTCCTCAGTCAAGGGGAACCACTTGGAACCACAAGGAAGAACGGAGGAGGCCTGGGGAGCCCTCAGAGGGGATACAAAGGTCCCGGGGCACATATGACTGGTGCGGCCAAGAGGCAAGGACTGGAAGGAGCCCCTCCTGGAGCACGGGGAGCCCTAACCACTGGTGATAAGAAGAGTGCCCATATCCCACCATTAATGTTATGCTTTTGGGTTGAGCGCTGCCCTTGAAAACAGCAACGACTCCTGCAAGAGTGAGGAATGAAGTCACCAAGCCAGTCCCTCAGATACCTCCTGAGCTCCTTGCCCATGACCAGGCCACGGCTGGGCTCTGGGGAGAGCATCAAGCAGAGCTCCTCTCTGCTAGCATCTTGCAGCCTGGGGTGAGCCCAGCAGGTGAGCCATCGCAGTGCGCTGCACAAAGGCTGCTGTGCAAATGGGAGCCGCATTCTGTTCTGTTCTGCAGCGGCCAGGGGCTGAGGGCCGGTGGGAGAGGGTGCCCCGTGGGCAGGGGGGAGCAGGCAGGCCGCAGAGAACCAGCCGTGCCAGCTGTGTCATTTCCCCTCCGCTCTGACTGCTGATGGGGTACGCTGGGGTGAAGACGGGACCTTGCTGAGTTGCCATGGAGGAGCTGAGGAAGCATGGGGCAAGAAGCCAGCGGACCAGCCTCCAGGCCAGCCTCCTGCACCAGCTGGCCTGAGATGAGTCAATTCTCTCTGATCCTCGGGTCCTCATCTGTTCAATGGTGATTTTCTTGGACCTGCCATAACAGAGGTTCTCAACCTTTGGGATGCTGGCCAACCCCAGACTTTCCTATTTCCGTCCACAGCAGCAGGGCCTGCATCTCATTACCCAGCAGTCTCCCGGGTGACCTGCCTATGGCCAGGGTTGAGGGATGATGATCAGGAAAGTAGCCGTGGGTGGGCAGCGTGAGGGGACTGGCAGGGGACACAGTCTCTTTCTTAAAACCTCTGAAACCCTAGCACTCCCTTCATGAAACTGTCCAGAGTTCAAAAGGGTGACCTGAGGGCATTCAGCTCTCCTACTGATGGGTTAGAGGAGAGGATGCTACCGAGCAGGTGAATGCATCTTCCCCACTCACTGAACAGAGTCCCGAGATGAGGGGCTGGGGCAGAAGAGATTGGAAACTGAGAATTATGGCAGAACACCATGAACTATCTTCCAAGAAGGAAATGGGGGGTAGAGGCGGGAGTCTGAGGTCTAGTCTAGGCTTTGTTTCTTTGAGGCCAGTGACAAAAGTAATTTCCTTGCTCTGGAGTCAAGGATCCTTCGATGGGGTGAGCCCTGCATGGCTGACATCAAAGAAGACCTCAGAATGACCCTGGAGGTCTCAGGAGGAGCAGGTACCATCCAGAAGAGGGCTGGGCTTCCAGCTTGCCCAGAACTTGGGAGGACAGGTAGGGAGGTGGTTTCCCAGGGGGGTTCCTTGCAAGAACCATCCTGTCTAGATAAGGACAGCCAATCAATCTTGGGCTTCTCTGGAGATTAGAGCCCAGGCTCCCTCGGAAAATCTCCCAGCATTAGTCCTGACATGGGCCAGCTTGATCCACACTGGGCTTTCAGTGAATCCTACGCAGGGATTAAGCCAGCAGCCTCGGGGAGGCCTTGGGGCTGGGGCAGAGGGGGAAGGTGGGAGCCGGGGGACAGAGTGGGGAGAGGGGTTGGGCAGGTTGGGAATGAGGCTGGGGGGGACATGCTCTGCTGTTCTCCCTGCACACCCTGGGCCCCTCATCGCATCAGGGGTCTCCTTGTTCCAGGACCCCTCATCTCTCTTCCTGCCCTCCACTCCCATCTCCCTGCCTTTGTTCCCTGTGAACGTCTTCCCTTTCCTGGAGCTACCTATTCGAATCCTCTCCCTCTTAGAGCTCCACACTTTCAGTGAAGCTTTCCCAGATAACGTCAGCTCTGATTTAGTGAATCATTCATTTTACAAAGTTTTTTTGATCACCAGGGTCCAGAATATAGAAATGAATGAACTGAGATCCTTGCCTTTAAGGGACTGAGTTGGATGGATATGTAAATAAGCAAACAAAGTCAAGACACAATGGTGGGCCACAAAGGGGCCTGAAGGATTGAGTGGTGGTTAGGGGGTCAGGAAAGGCTTACTTCCAGAGCAAAGGGATGCTCAACTTGTCCTGGGAGGGTAGGGAAGCTCTGTAGGCGGGCCTGGCAGGTTTTGGGAGAGAACACCTGGCTGGTAACAAGAGCTCATCCCTTGAAGGGGAAGATGAAGGGTGGGGAGCAAGGCCCTGAGGTCTGCAGGACCTTGGCCTTGGGGCAGTGTAAGTTGCCGCAGAGGGAGGGGGCTCCCTCCCACTCCCATCACCGCCTCCCGCGGAGGACAGGAGAGTCTCAGCTTCTGAACAACCTTAGGTTCATCTATGTGGGAGGCTCGGCCCGCTGTTTGGATTTCCCTGGAATTCTGGTTTCTTATTTGTTATCCTTTATGTCTCCTCACATGTACGCCCCCTACCCCAGTAAGCATCCTTTAGCTCAGCCAAGGGTGTCTGTTCCTCGTGTACCTGGTTGATTGCTTCAGGCTCCCTTTAGTTCAGCATAAACATGCAATATTTATTTAAAAATTTTTTCTCAAGTCACTGTTGTCAACTATACTCTATTGAATTTCCTTTTTCTGTCCCTTAACACCTTGGGAAGATTCTGCAACTTCTTTTTAGATACTAAATATATCAAGTTTAAGACTCTGAATCTCACACCTGCTTGAAACTCTTTCCCCACAGCCTGTGGCCCTGGGGCCTGGAGTGGGCAGGGATGTCCGCCCTTTATTCCTCCTCCCCAGGAGGGAGGGGGATGACAGCCTCCTTCTGGCATGCTCTCTCTCCCTCCCTGTGGAGACCCCCCAGGTGGAGCTGTGGAGGGTGAGGCATGGGACAAGCCTTGTCCTCATACTGACTGGGGGTGCCAAGGTCTTCTCTCTACCGTTTCTCTCACTGATGCTAACTCACCACCAAAGTGGGAGATCTATGCCAGCCCAGCCTTTCCAAACTGCTTAAGCTCCTGGCCCCTCTTACCCTGGGGCTCCCCTTGCCTAGCAGGCTACTACTTTGTGGGGGGCTACCAGCAAGGTGGCCTAAGCCATGACCTTCTGCAGTGTCCTTTGACCCATGGAAAATTCATCCACTCTTGCCATATCCCATGATGAGTGCATGCCACTCTCTGCTGTTCCATTCCAGTCCACCTCTCCCACCCCCTTTTCCCTGACCAGCAGGTGCACGGTGGCTCAGTGTGTCCACTGCCTGAACAGAAGACCTCCTGCCAGAGTGAGGTGCTGGGGCCCTGCCTGCAGCCTCTCCCAGTCTGTGAGTCTCCTGGAACTGCCAGCACTGCCTCAAACATGACAGCCAGCCAGGGAAGCACTGCCCCGCCACGCATGCCTTTTCTGACGGGAGAATGATTCACACCCCTGGCTGATGAGAGGAGGAGTCCGTAACTTGGGGGCCAGCAGGGCAGGCTCTTAGTAAGCCCCGAGGAGTGGTTTAAGCTCAATTGTTTTGAGATATGAGGTCTTGATGCCTCTTTTTTTTAGCTTTGTGTCCTAGTTTCCTACTCGGGGGCAGAAGAAAAAGCCCCACTCAGGGTTCTGCAGACTTGCAAACTAATATCCAAGACCACTGTCCCCAGAGGGCGGGATACCCAAGGACTGGCTACCTCCTCATGGCACAGGGATGGCCCTGGCTCACCCCCCATCCAGGCTCACCTCTCCCTGCCTTTACTGAGTGAAAAAGGGACCTCTGATTTCCCAGCCTCCTAGGATGAGCAGCAAGGTCTGGGGAGGTCAAGACTTCTGCACCAGATGCTACAGGTACGGCACCAACTGCCCTGGCCTGGGCTCCTTCTTCCTCTCCCTGCCCCAGTCCCCAGGCTTCTCTTCTAGATCCTTCTGTGACTTTTCTGCTAGGGCCTCCCTCTGTTTTTGGCCTCCCAAGACCTCCCTCCCACCCTTTAACTCACATACCCATTACTTTCCAGAGCCTCCTGCTACACCCTCCCTGGACTGCCCTTCCTCCCGCTCCAGCCCTGAGTTCCCTCTCAGGCTGAGCTAGTCCCTTCCCCTGGCGAGCTCAGGCACGGTGAAGCCATTTCCATTTCAGAGGCTCCAATCCGAAGGACGAAGAGTTGGGTGGGGAGAGGCTGCTGTGCACAGCTGTGGCTCCTCTCCCTGGAGCACACACCCTGTCCTGCCAGGGGGATGGTCCTTCGTGTCATCTACCAGACGTGCATGCCCAGCCTGGCTGCTGGCTGGCAACAGGTGCCCACTCTCTCTCTCACACATGAACACACACACACACACACACACCACATACACTCAGAGGAGGCAATATGCTGGGATGTTGTAGGCAGGGGAAAATTATAAGGTTCATTTAGAAAGTAGTAAAGAGAGGATTTCAATTTCTTTTGAAAAATCACGGCACAATTCTTCCACTGTGGCTTCTGCAGGAGCAGTGGGTACCTGGCACCGGGAGCTGTTGTCCAGAGGGTGGTATGGGGCTTCATGCGTTAATGAGGGTGGCTCCACG
Organism: Smutsia gigantea; assembly: GCA_032199065.1. Lineage (NCBI taxonomy): Eukaryota > Metazoa > Chordata > Mammalia > Pholidota > Manidae > Smutsia > Smutsia gigantea. The sequence goes on from JAVSCE010006998.1 coordinate 71,541, forward strand.
GAGGGCAGGAGTAGCTGGAGCGAGGGAGGGACAGCTCTGTGCTGGAGGGATCAGGGGAAGGTGGAGGTGGGGCGAGTGTGCGGAAGGACTTGAGGAGCGAGCTGGCATGCCCTCCGACAGGCCCAGATGAGCGTGAGGCAAGTGAGGTGTCTCGGGGACAGAACCGGAGGAGGTGCCACTCTCTGGCTTGTGCAGGCGGACCCTAATTTTCACAGGGTGTTGGTTGGGTTCTGTGCCAAGGGGGCATCATGGTCTCAGGCCCTAGCTCACAACCCCCAACAGACCTGTGACACGGACAAAAGTGGAGGGATGAGGCGCAGAACACAGGCCACAGAGCACAGCAATTGTGTTTAAGAGAACCAGGCAGCTCCTGGTGTGTGGTCTTCCCTTGGTTCCATTTCTCCAGACTGTTTCAGACTGCAGACCGCAGGGGTGACTTGCTGGAAATTGCCCCCCCTGCTCCTGACATTGAGAACAGAGAGTGGCACCACCCACCTCAGCAGAGGAAAAACACCCGCTCCTTGGAGAGCCCATAGCGGGCGGGTAAGGTCGAGGAGCAGATGACACTTCTCTACCTTTCTGGGAAGGCTTCCTGGAGGAGGTAGGGATGGTTTGGGTAGCTATTTGAGCTGTGGCAGAGGAGAGGGAATGTTGCATGCCTCTGTGCCTCTATGCCTCTCTGTGTGCGTGTGTGTGTAATACTCTGCCTGCAGGTCCAGGGCACATGCCTGCCTCAGCACCGTGATAGCTCCACAAGGCTCTGAGGTCCAGCTCTGCTGATGGGGGCCAGGGCTCTGAGAACCAGCTCTACAGGGACTCAGGGCAATGTTTTGAGGAGCTTTCCCCGCTTCCTTTAGCTACAGGCTCCTACCTCAGCTTGTTGGCTGATGGGATGGAATGTCTAGTGTGGGGAGCCCTGGAGAGGGTTAACTGAGCCTGGAATCAGGGGCCTGGCCCTGTTGCCAGACAGATGTGTGGTCATGGGCAATCCTCTTTGGGCTTTTTTCTCTGTGACAATAGCTGAGATGTATATAAGTCTGTAGGTGATACTTTCTTAGGTACTTGCTCACAAACTCCTGAAAGGTAGTGTCAATATTCCATTTTATAGCTGAGGACACAGGGGTACAGAGGAATTGTCAATTTTATAGTTAACTCCTGTATAAAATGAGGAAGTGGGGCTGGGTGATCTCTAAGGAGCCCTTTCAGCACCCAGATTTTATGATTCTATGGGAATTTGCGACCACAGTAGATTCCTAAATGTTTGGGTCATGTTCTTGTTTACCTTGTGTGTTACTTTCTCTTTGCTGCTATAACAAATGAGGGCATGCTGAGGGGCCTAAAACAACACAGATGTTTTCTCTTACAGTTCTGGAGGTCAGACTTCCAAAATCAGTCTCCCTTGGCTCAAGTCAACAGGAAAATTCACTTCCAGCTTCTAGAGGCCTTCCTCACTCCCTGGCTCATGGCTCCTGCCTCCATTCTCAAAGCCAGCAATGGAACACTTCATGTCTCTCTCCACCTCTGCTTACATCTCACATTCCTGCTTCCCTCTTATGAGACTCTGTGGTTACACTGAGCTCACTCAAATAATCCAACATAATCTTCCCAGCTCAAGATCCTTCATGTAACCATGTTTGCAAAGTCTCTTTCACCATGTAGGGTAACAGGGCACCAGTTCTGAGGACTAGGATATGGACATCTTTAAGGCGGGAGTGTTATTCTGCCTACCACATAATCCTTTCCTCTATTCTCCCCTGCCCTCCTTTTCTCCTCCTTCTTCCCCCACATGTGCTAAAACAAACATTACCAGTGTATCTGGAAAAGAAAAGGCAGTGGGTTGAACCAACATCTGTCTACTGGTAAATGAAGCTTATAATAAAGGTGGACTCTATGAGAGAGAAAGAAGTGGTTTAAGCTGCAAATAGAGGGAGTTAATTTAGATATCAGAAAGCACTTCTACTGAGGATAATTTAACAGGATTACAGAGAGGGAACTTCAGTCAAAAGGCAGTGACTATAGCTTGGTGGTTGATGGTACTGACTGTAAAGCCAGACAGATTTGAGTTTGCAATGCAGTCTCTGCTACGTTTTAGCTGTGTGACCTTGGACTGTCTGGGCCTCCTCTAAATATTTTATCTAAATACCAATAAAAATATGAACTGCATGGGGTTTTGTGAAGATTAGGAGATAATGTTAGGAAGCATGGAGATTCTGATGCTTTAAGAAAGTGTGGTCCAGCCCAGAGTTAGGAGTTAGAGGAGATGATCTTGGAGTAATTTGTCGGCTGCCTGAAGGCGGGGCCCGGTGGACACATGTAAGGCCCTGAATATCTGTTCAACCCAGTTCTGCCATTGGACAACCTGGACTGTCCTTTGGCAGGGCCTCCTGCCTCTGGCTCCTGAAGCTCAACTGAGCAAAGCTGTGGCCTGCCGAAGGCCCATGTGCGGATATAGGTAAATCACTGTGAACTCTGTCTACCCTGTGGGCCTAAGGAGCAGGGTGGGCGCTGGCCCTGGGCCCCTGGAGGGGCCAGGACCCTGAGTGATGAGAACAGAGCAGCAGTACTACCCCTCTCAGGAGAGGACCCTCCCCCTGGCCCCAGGGGGATGGGCACAGGCCGGGTCCTCTCTGTTTCAATATGCTTGATGATCTCTGACATCACTGCCAGAGAAAGCAAGCCTGCTGTAACCCATCTGTTGAGAAGGAAGTGGGCACAGAACAGCACATTCAGGGGAAATCAGCATGCTGTGCCTTGCTCACTGCTGGGCCCTGGGCTCCAGGTGGGTGAGGAGGAGGGAGATTTCCAGCAAATCACTGCATCTACAGCCTGGAGCAGCATACAGAGATGGAACCAAGAAGAGACTGCACACCAGTACGGGAGTGAGGTGCGGGAGCTGGAGGGAAAGAGCTCAAAGTTAGGAACCCAGGGCCTGGAAGCCCCCACTGCTTCTGTGCCTGGTCCAGTGGGACTCAGTGAGGGGGTGGGGAGGATGGAGGTGAGCTCATACATTTCTGTGCTTTTGCCTAGGTCACCTTGTGTCCCTCTTAGGCTTCTGTGCACCCATGTTCCTGTGTGTGTGCTTCGCTGCTCACGGCTTGCATGGGCAGCCTTCGGAGGACTACTCTGGGGCCCCTGGAACCCCCTCACATGGATGTGCCTGGGAGTGGCCACCCTCCCCCCACCCCCCCACTTCTGGTGGCCTTTGCTTCAAAATGGGAAAACTCTGCAATGCCGTGTACACTCCAGAGCTTTCCATGGGGCTAGGTTGAGGTTGGGACTTCTCTGGAAATCACACCCTTTCCTGCTTCCCTCCCTATGCTTACTGCTTCACCTGAGTTGTGCTCTTCTAATAAATACTTTGCCCACGCTTCCTTGCCTCAGGATCTGTTTCTCCAGAACCCAGTGTAATACAGCCCCTAAGCAAACTTGGAAGAAGCAGATAGATAGCTGCAGTTGGTCCACAGTTTATATCAGTTCTGTGCGGTGTGATGGCCCCACCAGGACGGCCAGGTCCCGACAATCCATGCCAGTGGCTGGAGACAGCAAAACAGATAACCCCAAACCACAGAAGAGGCGGATACTCCGGTGTGTGGACGTGTATATCCAAATACTCAGGGCTGGGCCCGGAGGACTTCTATGATCTCCCACCCAGCCCCACTCCCTGCATCCTCCTGCCCAAAGTGGATTTGCTTTCTTATTAGCTGCCCTGAGTACACACTGTAATGGCTGGAATATGCGTGTCTTAGCCAGCTTGGGTTACTATACCAAAATACTATCAACTGGGAGGCTTAAACAAGGGACGTTTATTTTTCACAGTTTTGGAAGCTGGAAGTCCGCGATCAGGGTGTCAGCAGGATTCAGTACCTGGTGAGAGCCTGCTTCCTGGCTTGCAGACTGTTGCCTTCCTGCTGTGTGCTCACATGGCCTTTCCTGGGTGTGTATACATGGACAGAGAGAGCCCTGGTCTCTCTCTTCTAATAATGACACCAATCCTATCATATTAGGGCCCTACCTTTATGACTTCATTTAACTAATTACTTCCATAAAGGTCCAATCTCTGAATACAGCCACACTGGGCACTAGGACATGTGAATATTGGGACGACACAATTCAGTCTAGAGCAATGGGGCAAGGCCTTATGGAATGAAGGGTACTTCCAAGTATTTAGTTTAGTTTTGTGGGTTCTGCTTGGACCCCTGCAGTGCCAGGACTCTGGTTTAGCATGATCCAGAAAGAAGGTACTGTGTAGAGATAATTGTGAATTCACTGTTAATGTAAACAGGCTCTCAGGACACACCATGCTTTTTGCAGATGCATACTTCCTTGAGTAAAAACATGGCATTTCTTCCCAGAATACTTCCACACTCTTGTTCAGAGGGCAGGTCCCTCATCCGCTCACTCTTAGGATAAATACTTATTGAACATCAGTGGTACGGGCCCTGCGGGAGGTAGCTGTACTCCTGCGGGAGGTAGTTCCTCTCTAAAGAAATCCCCTTCCTAATTCCGTTTCTTTTAGGTAGCATTAACTTCACCCCCAAGGGCAGGCATGTGATCAGGCCTGGCTAATCAGAGCACTGCATCTCCAGGGCATTGTAATCAGTTCAAGGATGGACACATGGCAATGTGGTCCAATGAGAGGGGTTTTGGTTTGACTATTGGAGAAGAGAAGCTCTGACTTTAACCTGCTAGATGTTAATCGGTGGGGATGTAGGTCTGGAACTGTGGGCCACTGTTGCTAACCACAGGAAACCTGAGACAAAAACCTAAGAAACAGAGAGAGGCCATGTCCTGCTGACATTGCCTGTGGCCCTGAATCCAGCTGCGCCTGCAGCCAAGACCATGGACTTTCAGATCGATGATCCAACACATTTCTTTTCACTTAGAATAATTTTGTGTCTTTTGTTACCTTTAAACAAAACTGCTCAGATGTTAGTTCCAGGAGTGGCAATGTGCAAGTGACTGACCACACAGAGTGGAGGTAGGATATAGGACAGCGGGACTCATGGATGCTGGGATGGAAGGTTGGAGACCTTGTGACACACAAGGGCCTTCAGTAAGACCTTATTTGAGAGTGACAAGTTTAGAGAGACACTGGCTTGTGTAAAAGCAGAGGGCCTTTACATGAGGCTTGACTGTGACAGCTGCTTCCTGCCTATGACCTGAAATCTGAAATTGCTGAGAATTCAGAAATATGTAGGCCTGTAGGGTTGGAAAGCTAAATTATCTTTTCCAACATAAAATTAGTGTCAGTAAAGAAAGGAAAGTGGGAAACAGCAGAAATCAGATTAGGACCTGAGACACACTGGTCCCCTAGACCCTTCTCAGTCACCTCCTGCGAACAGCTCCTACTCAAACAAAAGGAAGCAGCTGGGGTCAAAGAGCCAATAGTCCCCTCCCACCCCCAGGCCATTGTTCAAATAACCTTAGGGTGGTAGAGTCCAGGATGAAGGCCAGGAAGCTGTCAGCTAGGGGGATGGGCAGGGTACTGGCCAGGACTTACATTCAAGGACTATGCTTCAGTGAGATTTCTGGTTTCAGGTATTAACCTATGGAGCAGACCAGAAGCAACCCCCCCACAGCCTACTAAAGACCCAAGAGAATTATTCTACCAGAGAAATTCCCAATCCATTAAAGAATCTATGTAAGGCAGTCCTCAGGTCCCTGCTACCTCACTAAGTCCCTGCCATTTTCCAGAGATTGCATCTTCCCCAGTGTCCATTTCAAACATGGCCATGCGAGGAGTGGGCAAAGGAGAGTTCTCAGAAAACATACCGAGGATGGAGACCCTCACTGTCACCCAGGCAGGGAGACTGGCGTGTGCTGTGGGCTGGGACGACCTCTGCGTTGTCCCTGTTCTCATGTCTATTGCACTTACTAGGTTCTCCACCATTACATATGTTGATGTTGTAGGGTGCAGGGAGGGGATGCCCGTGGCATCATTTAGACAAAGGTTGCCTGACCCTAAGAGGCCATACCTGGAAATAATGTGTTGAGAGGCAGAATTATCCAAGGTCCAATGCTCAAGTTCTGGAGGCAGACTGCTTCCTTTGTCTTCTCACTCCTTCACTTCATAGCTGTGTGGTTGGAGCAAGGTACTAACACCTTTGTGTCTGTTTCCTCATCCATATGTGGGGATACTAATGATGTGCAGATACACTTCGGGTCATCTGTGCGGCCCCCGTCTTGCTACCATATGGACACTGAGATGGTCACCTTGCCGAGGAGAGTAGAGCTGGGAGGTAGGGAGAGGTCAGGCATGGCTGACACTGTATGAACCCCTGATTCAGCCATGTCTGAATCCAGCCTTACACCTTCCTGGTCACTTATATGGAGGGCACATTTCCTTTATACTTAAGCTAGTCTGGTGGGGTTTTATCATTTGCAATCAGAAAAGGCTATCTGATATGCCTACTGTGTGTGTTAATCCTTGGATATACAAACCCCTGCCTACCCCAGACCCCAGGAGCTCTCGGCCTAGCAGGCAGACAGAAGAGTAATATAGTATAGAAAGGCTGGGGTAGGAAAGTCTAGGGGGCAGTAGAAGCATATATGAGGAGTATCCAGTCCAGGTATGGGGGATCAGGGAAAGCTTCCTTAGGTAACATCGTGGTTGAGTCCTGAAGGAATGGCCAGAGTCAGCTGAAGGAGTGGAGGGGAGGGTGTGCCATCTCCTAATAGGATGGTCAATCTCTCAGTCACTGGAGATTTTAAGGATGGTCTGGAAAACAACTTGCTGAATAGAGAATTGATGCCTTGACTGGGAGGTTAAGTCCAATCCTTTCAGTGGGGAACATAGCCCGTGGACACTGCCATGGTAGCCCCTAGAGCAGACTCACAACCTCATGGCTCTTCACTGCTTTGGCCTGAGCATGCGTTTTCTTTGGCCCGTGTTTGAAATTTTAAGAATCTAGAGCCAATGTGAAAATTAAGACAATTCATACAAAAGTTTGAACTTGGGGATTCTCTTGAAAAATCAGAAGGCCTGACAACACTAGTCCTACATTCCTGCTGCCAGCAACGGGCTGGCTCTGAAGAATGGTGCTCTGTTCACACTTTGTGCTCCTGGAACCACTACAGTCCCCACCACTCCCTCTTGCCTCACAGTGGGCCCTCTCCACGCATTTCTCTCCCTTACCTGGAAGTCCCTGTGCAGGAATTTGAATTTGTGAACCCTGTTCTAGAGTAAGGATGCACTGCCCATGGCCCATTGACCGCGTGGGCCAGTGCACCCTGGCGGATGAAGTGAACCCGAGGAGGTGAGTGCCCCCTCTGGCTCCTGGGTGCTGGTGGGTGTGGCTTGCATGGGCGGGGCTGATTCACAGACTGGGTTTGAGCACTGGGAACAGGAGCAGGAGTGGGGGCTTATTTGGTTTTCTGTCATTCAAGTTCACCTGGCCTAGCAATTGGAACCTTCTTTTATGTTCCAGCCTAGCTTGTTAGGGTTCTGCAGTGGGGTTTGGAGACAAAGCTATGGCTGATAAAAACTTTCTTTGTCTTGCTTTCCTCCTCTGTATACATTCCATCTCTTTAAAGAATCTCCCTAGGGGCAGCTTTCAGGTGTGCCTGGGCCCCTAAGACCGAGTCAATCATAATAGCATCTTGGTGTGTGTGTGTTTTCCTTTGAACACTTATTTGGCATGTGTTCCTCTTATTCTAAGTTTGGGTCAAATTTAAATGGTATTAAAGGTGTTATTTAAAATCCAAAATTACGGTTGTTCATAATAATCTTATATATAGCTTTTTCCCAACTTTATGAGGTGTACTTATAGACCTATTGGGAGTGTGTAGAGCTCAGCGCGTTTTGACAAATGTTCACCCTCATGTAACAACCACCATGGTCAAGATGGGAACATTTCATTCCCCCAATGCTCCCTGAGCCGATCTCCCCACTCACTCCTGGTCCCTGGCAAACACTGATTTGCTTTTCTGTCACCATACAGTATTTTTCTCTTTTCTAGAATTTAGTATAAATGGACTCAGCTATTATATATTCTCTTGTCTCTATCTTGTTTCACCCAGCATAGCTATTTTGAGATTCATCAATTTGGTTGCATTTATGGGTAGTTTATCTTCTCTCTTTTTCCCGAGCAATAGTAATATTCCATTGATTGTATAGCTTCACTACAATTTGTTTACCTAGTCACCTACTGTTATTTCCATTTTTTAGCATTACAAATAAATCTGTTATGAATATACATGTGCGAGGCTTTGTGTAGACACATGCTTTCATTCCTCTTGGATAAACACCTGAAGATGAAATTTGGGGTCTATGGTAAGTGTACGTTTAACTTTTCAGGAAACTGCCTCTTTTTTGAAGTGGTGGCAACGCTTCCACCAGAAATGGATGAAAGTCTGCTTCACGGGGCCACACGGTGCGCGTGAGTGTTCTGTATCCTCCCAGCACTCAGCATTTCGTCCTTTCAGATTTTAGCCATACTAATGGGTGTGTAGTGGCATCTTCTGCGGCTTTAATTTGCATTTCCTTGATGACTAATGCTGTTGAACATCTTTTCATGTACTTATTCGCTGTTTGTATATCTTTTTGTACATAATAGCATCTTAAATGCCACCCCTCTCAACCTCTAATACAAGTAATAGAAGATTCTGCAGGAAATTAATTCACAGTACAAGCAGATCAGTTTTATGAAAAGGATTGATAGAAAGATGGCGGTGTCAGAGGAGGGGACTCATAATCTATCTGAACTGGAACTGAAATGTTGGAATTTTGTCGTTTTCCCAGAACTGAGCAGCTGGGGTAAGTGACAGGCAGGGGTCTCAGGCCTGTTTCCGGGATGGGAATGGTTTAGCACTTGGCTAGTGGCAGCGTCTGTCGTGGGCGCCCATGCTGGGCGACCACCTGGGGGTGACAGGTGGGTAGAGAAACAGAACAGATCCAGGGCCTGGCCTCCTTTGGTCAGGTTTGCCTCTTTCTGGGCATGAGTTCTGAGGTGGCCTTGACTCTTCAAGTCCACTGAAGCCAGCTCTGCCCATGGCCGCAGAGTCAATATGAACAGACCTCGGTCTCACATTGTGGGGGGCAGGGATGGGGTGCCAACATGCCAGCTCGCCCTGCCATTCATGGACCCAGCAGCCGAGCAGCACAGACATGGGTCCGTGCCCAGAGGTGGCTGGGCTCCATTCTGTGAGGTTTCTGCTGTGGGCTGGGCAGATCTAATGCTAACATCGCTCAAGGCTTTAACTCACGCCAGATGAACTGTGGGACCTGAACTCACCAGGTCCATCCACTCATCAGTCTGTTCAGTCTGAAAACTGCTTTGATTGATTTTTTTTTTTCGAGGATAGGACTGCTATCTTCGCCCATTACAACGAAATTTAGCTTCAGGAAGGCTCAGCTTAAGGATAGAATGTCTTGTTCTCCCTGCCAGTCTGGCTTCTGTTCTATTCCAGGAGCTCATGGATTTGTCATATGCATCAAAGTGCTCAAGTCTTCTGCCACTAATTGACTGGGTTATCAACAGGACACAGTGAAAAAGTCATTGGTTTTGGAAGGCACTGGAACCTGGGTTTAGTCACAGCTCTGTCACTTGTTAGCAGGGTGACCTTGGGCACGTCCCTGTTAAGATCCTGGTTCCCTCTGTAATATGGGGATAGGAACACTTACCTGGCGGTATTAGTTTGATAATTACACTTGACAGTGGGCAGGATGTTGAGGTATTCTTGCAATTTTTATGAGCTCTGCGCTTCGAATTTCTGCCTCTGAAAAATGAGTGGGCTGGACCCGGTGACCCCCCTGGGGCCATCCTGCACTGACACCTCATTCTGAGAACAGAGCAAGGCTCTTGTCCAAATCATGAACTAACTTCTCTTCACAGCATGTTAGTAAGTCTCAAGAGGGGAGGACATGGTATGATATATAACCAAAACATTCAGAGTGCTGTAAATAGGAGGGACTTTCACCTGAAGGACAGCCAATTTAACACCTATAAAGCACTACCCCTGGGCTAAACTACTTTCTCCTCTGTCACCTGGCCAGGCAGCAAGTCCATGCTTTGGGGTAAATAATCTGCCAACACAAAACCGAGGCTGAGACTCACCGGCCGCCTCGCTCACAGTCGTGGATGACATGCCCTGCAGTGCCTTGGTTTCCCTCTATCCCAGAAGCTCGACAGGCCTTGCTCATTTCCCTCCTGGGTGTCAAGGCTGTGAGTTATCCTCTCAGATGCCCTCAGAGGTCCTCTCATAGGAGTTGGTGGGATAAATAGCAAGAACTATTATTAATCAGTGAAAATATGTATAATCACCTAATTGGAGTGTATAATTGATGCTTCACTGCCACGGGCCGAGATGGAGGGATGCATAGATGAAAGCCAGGGAGAAGGAGGCTGCCATAGGTCCCAAATGCTATAAAGGATGGGAAGCGGAGAGGGTTTAGCCCTCCTGGTAGCCTGCAGACCATGGATTGAGCAAAGGTCATGGATGTGGGAGGCAAGCAACTCAAAGAGGGAACGGGTGAACGGGCCCTTAGTATTAGTAGTTAGCAGAGAGCTCCTTTCCCCAAGAGATCATTTTCTATCCACATTTCCAGCCTGCTCGTGTCTGTATGTTTTTTTTACAGCAGCATCAGATTTCTGAGAGAAGAGCGCGGCCAGCATCTGCAGTGGCCAAGGAAGCCTCTCACTGGTAGCCGGCTTCCCTGGCTGGCCCCTTGGAGTCTTGCATTTCTGAGTCCTTGTTGTTGAGTCAACACCCAAGCAGAGCCTCCACCCTCTCTATGGTCCCAGGGCCTGGGTTATTATAAATGAGACGTGACGTCTGGGATTTATGTGTTCCAGGGCTCATGTGTTGGAAAAGGAGGAATAAGATAACAACTGAAGAGTGTCTTCTCAGTATATTGCACTCAGATTTTCCTCTGCCCGATTGGGATGTGGAGGGAGGGGTGTGGGGGGGCCAGGGGGTTGGCCAGGGAGCTGCGGCAGGATGGGACAGGAAGTGGCAAAAATAATAATAATAATAGCAGGCACCGTGTGTTGGGGGCTTCCAATGTGTCAGGCCTTGAGCTGGACGTGTGCTGTCTGCATTAGTTCATGTCATCGTCACACACCTCTATGACTAGGGTGCTGAAATTATCCCCAGTCACTGGAAAGGAAACAAGCCAAGGGGAGATAATTCACGAGCCCAAGGTCACACAGCTGGTAAGTAATGGAGCCAGGACTCCAGCCCAGGTCCCGCTCTAAGGCCCACCTTCTGCACTCACCTGCTCTGCTCCTCCTGGCGCACAATCGTACCAGGTCTGCTGCTGTCGCCATGCCACCTCCACCTGCGTGTCTACCCCTGGGCGAGTCCCTGCCCACTACATAGGCTTGCTGTCAGGGTCAAATGAGCCGATACTTAGTAAGTACTTAGAACAACAGTAGGTCCCTTGTGAGCATAGACTCAATACTAGTTATTATTATTATTTTTCTAATATGCAGTGTTACTTTCTCTGAGCCAGACTTTCCACTGGGTGCTGCAGGGCTCCAGAGGTAAAACAGACATGTTTCCTGCCCTCCGGGGATCCTGCATTATAGTTGGGAGATAGACACACAAAGATAATAAAAGCCAGTGTCTGGCACATGCCAAATGCATGGCTCACAGAGAAAAAGCCACAGGAATCCCGAATGAGGAGTGAGGCTGCTGGAGATGAGGAGGGGGGGCTTCATGCAGGCGGTGAGGTAGGACTGTGGCTGAACGAATGGCTGGGATTTTCAAGTTTAAGGTGGAGTGGGTGAGGCCAAAGCTTTCAGGTGGAAATAATAACAACAGAATGCCAGGTTCTCTCCCAAGAATGAGGGCAGAGATTTGTGTCTGTTTTGCAAGCTGCTATATCCCCAGTGCCTATGACAGTGCATGGCACAGAGAAGATTCTCAAACGATGTAGGTTGGAAGACTGGATGAGGAAAAGGAACATTCATGGGAAATTGCAAGCTGTGGTTGGGTAGGCCTGGCAGCCTGATTTGGCCGGAGCAGAGAGTAGGTGGTGGGGGTTAAAAGGGAGAGGCTGGAGGCAGCATTTATATGGGTCTTAAAGAATCAGTCTGCTTTTTGTTGATGAAGAGAAGTGAAGGAAATGTCATAAGTCTGGTGTGGCTTCAGACAGACGCCCAAGAGAAAGTGAAAAAGCTCACCATGTACAAATCTGGGGATTTTCCCCCAACCTTGGCACCTGCAACAGAGGAAGTAAAATCAGGAGAAGAGAACCTGCTTCAGAGCACAGTATGGGCCCCAGGCTGGTCTGGGGCACAGGAATAGCAAACGCAGCCTGCGGAGCCCTGGTTCCGCTACCCTGCGTCCCATCAGCATGCCTGTTCCCAACAGTTTGCAGTCCACAGTATTCGTCTGCTTTGGTTTATGGCAGCATGCTCACTGTGCCAAAGGCTGGTCTCAGCTGACTTTTTAAACTGCTTGGCATCCTTATCTAAGCAACTGCTCAGTGGACTCGGTGTTCCTACTTTCCAACAGCCTGCTTAAGAGTGGTACAAGAATGCTCTGTGCATTTCTAAGTAAGTGTTGGAACTCATCCCATGTACATCCAGCTCCCACATTAGACCTTTTGCTCTTAGAGGAGGAGGATATGTTTTCTACTTTCTCTGCTCCCAGGTACCTACAGAAGGCCTGAAATGAATGATATCAAGAAAATGAATGAACATTAAAAAAATAAATCCTGTGGTCACAGTGGACCCAAGCTAATGGTTTCAAATTGTATATGGTTAACTTGAAGAGTGTGGGGTTAGACTTAGAGCAGAGCAATCTGTTAGTTGATCCCAGTGACACATATGCAGGATTAAATGTTGGGATATTCTCCATTATCTCCAGGTGAGACTCTGTCTTAGGTTGTATAAGAGTAGTAGAAAGAAAATAGTAGAAAGAAAATAGTAGAAAGAAAATTCTTCCAAGTTGACAGATCTGAGTTTAGTCTGTTACTTAGGAGTCAAGGGATCTCTGGAAAAGTCCCAGAACCCATTTGTTTTTAACCCGGGGTGATTTTTGTCCTCAGAGGACATTTGGGAATGTCTGGTGAAGGTTTTGGTTGTCACAGTTGGGAGGGTGGCTTTGCATTGGCGTCAAGTGGGTAGAGGCCAGGGATGTCACTAAACACCTTACAGAGCACTGGACAGCCCCCCTAACAAAGAATTATCCGGCCCAGATGTTCAAAGTGTCTAGATCGGGAAACCCTGTCAACCGAATTGAGCCCTTTTCGTCATCTGTAAAATGGACTGAAGGGCAGCCAGCTACCTCCTTGGTCATTAGGAAGAATAAATTGAGTATGTCCCTGGTATATATTAAGCCCTCTGTTAGTTGCTTCTATTCCCCTCTCAAGCACCTTCTTAGCTCTGGGTGTGGAGAAGTTGGAGAGAATTCAGAATCATTGCCAAGCTAATTGCAGGGCGAGGACTAATACTCTGAAGGAACATGAAAAGCACTGAAGGAGGAAGGTGGCTCAAAGGTGATTTAATATCATCTTAAAGCCGAAGAAAGGTTATTATTTAGGAGAAGATAATCCACTGCTTCCCATCAACACTGAGGATGAAGGTGAACCATGAGCAGGGTGGAACTGGGCTAGGTGTGAGGCAGAACTTCCTGTTCGCAAAGGTCAGCTGAGGAAAGAGCCTTCCGCAGCATCACAAACCCAGGGATTCTCCACGCCTGAATTCGTTCACCTAAGGTTGACTAACAGCTGCCTGTGTGCTGGAGTTGCTGTGGGAAGGGCAGGGGTCAGAAGGGGACACACAACAGAAGCTTACAGATCAGTCCTGGGGGTGTGGGGAAGGATGCAAATGCCATGGGCAAGCACCAGACAAAGGGGCCCAGGAGGTCAACATGTTCGGGGGTGAGAGGAGGGGAAGAGGGGGTAGCATCTGAAATGGTTCTTGAAGATAAGTCAGATGCTGGCTGCTGAAGAACGGAGCCAAGCGGAGGTGGGTACAGGAGGCTGGGCAGGGCAGAGAAAGTGGGTGGGGGATGGGACGGGTAGGGTGCTCTGGGGTGCAGCAGAGAATCCTCCAGGAGGTCTGGGAACAGACATGGTGGGATAATAAGGCTGGCCAGCCCATGGCCTCCTGGGCCTGCACGGAGGGCCTTGTCCTTACCTCTAGCTCAGCTCTGCCTGGGAAGGTGACCGCACAGCTCTGTTGTTTGGGCTGGGGGCAGCCTGGGGGCAGGGCCATCAGTTGAGGGCTGATACCTGAGGGCTTGGGCCAGGTGACAGGTAATAAAGTGGTGGTAGCTGGGAGGGCCGGAAAACCCTCTCCTTAGCCCTCTTTCCTGGGTGTGCCTCGGGCCTTCCCATCAAGGTAGACAGTCTGGCTCCAAGCTGGGTCACCTGCTGATCTCACCACCTTGGAATCCATCCCTATGGCCGGATCCTCGCTTCTCAGCTCTGGAAACCTAGAACACGACTGGGCACCCTGACAGCCACGGGCTCTGCCGCTGCCCTGCTTGTGGGGGAGCACGAGGCCCACTCAGGCTGGCCTGGACACCTGCTTCCCCTCTGTGGCTTCCTCCGAGCATCTTGTTTTTCCCTGTTTGGTCCCACTTCTCCATGACAATACCCAGTGGAAAGGGAGCTGGAGGGGTGGGGCAGGGGATGCAGAGCCATCCGGGCCCAGGAGGGCTGCTGACAGAGAACCCCATCTTCCCTGCTACTCCATTGTCTCTGGGTCTGTGCAGAGCCCTCATAGTGCCAGGCCCCTCCCAGGGCCCCCCCCCCTGCAGCCTGAGGCTACAGGCAAAACACACTGCTCCCCTGGGGTCCCACCCGAGCAGTCCAGCTTGGCAGCCTGGGCAGCCCTTGGCAAAGCGCCTAGAGAGGGTCCCCACTGAGGTGTGTGTGTGTGTGTGTGTGTGTGTGTGTGTGTGTGTATGGGGGCTGGGGGGTTGCATTACAAGGCCTGCGGGTTAGGACAGACCCAGAGGAGGACTTCCTGATCCCAAGCAGTGAGATGTCACAAGGTTCCGTGCAGGGAGTTCCATGAAGGGCAGCGGGCCTCATCCCCAGGTGGGATCTCCTGCAAAGTGTGATAAACACAGAGATCCCCAGGCCCCAGCCAGGCCTACTGAGTCCAGAGTGGTGAGGCCTCTGCCCCTCGGTATTAACATGGATGTCTAAAGCCCCAGAGAGTCCCCTGACCTGGGACAGCAGCCACATAGGATTGTGGGAGGCAGTGGGGTGGAGTGCAAAGAGCAAGGACTTCAGCATTTGGAAGGCGTGGGGTTTGAGTTCTGGGACCATCAGCAAGGCACGAGTCTCTACAAAGCCTCAATATCTTCATGTTTAATACAAAGAGGCCAGTCCCTATTTTATGGGGTTGATTTATGGAGTAAATGTAGAAACGTATTGCCTCTTGGGCTGGCTCTCAACAATGAATATCCTTTCCTTTTCTAGGCCCCAGGGCCGGGAGAGAGCCCCATCTGGAAGTTAAAGGTGGCCGGGGAATTATTCATTGTTAGGAGCCTGTCCCAGCTCATGGCAGCCCAGAGTGGGCACCTCACTTGCTTACCCCAGTCCCAGCCCTGCCCTGCTTGTGAACAGTCTGAAACCTCAGGTGCAGACTCATGGGTTTAACAAATCCCAGAGAGGACCCTCAAGGATGTCAGCACGTCCCAGGTGAGGCAGAGAAGTGAACAGACAGACTGCACTCTGATGATTGGAGATGGAGATGAGCCCAGGATGTGGAGGACCAAGGGGGCGCACCTAACACAGGCCGGCAGGGCAGGGCCAAGCAGGTGACAGCAGAATAGTTTGAAGGACTAACCTGTAATAGCATCTCAGCCCACTCAACCTTGTTGTGCCACCAGGAGGACAGTTTGGCCCGTGCCCACTCTGAGATCCTGCGCTTGTGCGCACAGGACACCCATCACCTGTGTGGCCCAGCCGGTGCCTCCAAAGCTCAGTACATTGGTATCACAGGATGCTGGCCCACTTTTGCCAGCATAAGGCAGCCCCCTCCGGGAGAGCTCTGGGAATATCCTCACTGAGAGGCAGAGCTCACCAGCCACTCTATGTCTTGCCCCTCAGGGAGTGGAGGCAGTACCATCCTGAGTCATGCCACTCCCCAACTATTTTGAAAGGAAGCTTCCGAAAGGAAGGAGGAGAATGATGCAGAGCAGGGCCAGTGTTGGGGAAACACGCCCGACTTCATCGGCAGCTGTCACTTCCCGCTTGCCTCCTTTCTCTTTGCTCAAGATGCGTATGACAGGAGCTTCCAAACAGCTTAAGCGCAGGAAACACTACGAGTGTGTCTGTCTCTGAGCAACTTTTATCCCTCCATAGGTTCAGTCTGTCTGCAAACCCCTCCCTTGTCAGCAGCTGGCAAGGCAGCTCAACAGCAGAATGACTTGTTTCCCGGCCTGCCGCTGAGCGGAGCTCCCCCAGTCTCCCTGCCTCCAGCATGGAGAGTGTCTCTGCAGGGCCACGGCCCGCAGTGGATGGCGGGACCTCAGCAAGGCTCTCCCGGCTAGGGGCCCAGTCCAGAGAGCTCCTCTCCTCTCCACCTGTCGCCATGGAACCCTGCCTCCGGCTGCAGCCCTGCAGAAATTCCAGCTGGCTCCTGTGGAAATTCCTGTGCTGGTGATAAACTCACTGCTGGACAGGAACACCCAGGGCCAGGCGGCTTGGGGAGAATGACCTCTGGGGTTCACCCCAGACTTCACGATGCCATGATTAGGATAGTTGCTCCGGGAGGCCTGTGAAGTCCCTTGCTGTTTGAAGCCACGGTCCTTCTGTAGTAGCGATAAGATCCCCCAGGACTGGAAAGACGTTAAAAGTCATCTGGCCCTTTTCTCTCTCTTCTTCCCCTCCACTGTCTCCCTCACCCCCATCCCATGTTTACACCTCCTCTACCGGGTGGCCATCGCTGTGCTTCTATCCTTCCAGCAACAGAGAGCTCACAATGGCTCAAAGCTCAGGGCCACCTGGACGGGTCTTTGGTTTTTCTTCCACTGAGCTGAGGTCTGTCCACACAGAGTCAATACTCACCGGCTCTCCTTCTACCCCACGGAACACAAAGATGGGCTCTAATCTCTCTGTCCCACGAGAGCCTGGTCGTACTGGAAGGCATCCCCCCGGGGAAATCTGAGGCTTCTCCCCTCCAAGAGAGCAGCCCTGCTCCCATAAACTGCTCCTCTCGCACATAGGTTTAAGTCCCTTTGATTGGAAATTAACATTTGAAATTTATCTCGATTCAGACTCCTTCTTTCCTGGGGAATTAGTAAGTGACTCTAAGGGCTCGGAGCCCAGGATGTTGGTTTATAAAAGTGACATCAGAACTGCTGTCCTGGAAATAACTTAGCCCTGTAACCTTGTCTGGTTGGTGATGATTTTTCAGATCTTGGGGAGCCAGTCAGTGAGCTGGGGGGAGACACTCACTCTGCCCAGAAGTCTGGGCTTGGAAAGGGGTTCAGAGAAAGGAAGAGACTAGAGCCGGCTCTGTGGGGCTCTCAAATTAAGGCAGGAGAAAGGGACTTAATGACACTCACAAAGGACCCCAGAGAGTGCAGTGAAGAAAGGGCCAGAAGAGGCAAGGCCCAGGTGAGCCTTAGCCAAGGCTTTCGGAGGAAGCAGGGTCCATGCGCAGAAGGAAGCCAAGAGCCAGAGGAAGAAGGCGCCTCCTAATGGTGAGGGGTGGGAGCCAGAGATCCAGTCACATCACAGCCCTGGAAGCGGAAGGGAGCTGCAAGGCCGTGCTGGGGGCTGGCCGGAGGTTAGAGGGCTGAGTCAGGAACCTGAAAAGATGGCTGTCTGAGAGGAGCCCTGTGCTTTTCTCTTTCAAACTGCAGAAGCCCTAGGGCGCTTTCAAAGGACAGGGGACCATGTGGGTGTGGAACTTAGCGGAGCCCACTTCCGCATTCTGGCTTCTTTGCGCAAGTGTACAGATGTGTCTGGCCACCAGCACTTCCTTGAAGTCAAGATAAGAAATGTTCTCCAGGGTACCCAGAAGTCCCTTCACCTCTCCAGGAAATCCCTATTTGCAAGTCAGTCAACCAGTCTTTTGAGGGGACTGTGTCTGGTCAATTGACTTCACACAGAACAGGAAGACGTCCAGGCCAGGAGATGCCTCCACTTGGGCCACCCCTTCACTGGAGCTCCCCTTAACTCCAAGGAAATGTGTTTCAGACCTGCTGGATCTCAGGTCCTCTCCATAAAGACCACACTTTGGGGAGCTGTCTCCCTGCTTGAGAGGACTCCAATTCCTTCCCTCCACCTCCGTGCCTGATTTCCAATTTGTTGGTGTTTTCCATTTCATTTCCCTCTTGCTCACCTTTCCTCCCTGCGGGATCATTTGGGGCTTTGATTTCCTTTTGTTGGGAGGAGGAGCATTTCCTTCGTATCACAACCATCTCTCGGCACACTTACCCCCATGACATCGTTTTAATTCAGAGGTTTCCTGCACCTGGCTTTGCCCTGCACCAACCACGAGGGAAGGGGAGATGGAAGCCTGCAGCCCCTGCTTTCCCTCTTCCATATGGCTCTCCAGTTACACTCACTTCTCCTGATGTCAGGCAGGAGTGAACTTTAATTACTGACACTGCTGTGCCTGGAATGGGGGCTTGGAGAAGCCTCCAAATCAGCCCTGGTGGTCTGCCTGGCAGCCTGGCAACTGAACAGTGGTCTAGTCCCATAACCCTCTGGCTAATGGAGACCCTAGTCTCTCTCCCCTTGTCCCCAGGCCACTTTACTGGGTTGAGGAGGGGTGGTGGTGGTGAGGGAGAAGTAGTAGCCTCTTTTAAGAACTGCAGAGAAGGGAATTTTGTTATCTGTTCTCCATGCTCCCTTACTTCTGGCGTCTTCCTGTGGGAATGAATTGCTCTAACCGCCCACTGTGGTTTTAGATGAGTTTGCCTTTAGAAGGGACCAGTCTGGCTGTGCTCTGATCTCCAGGTAGGGGCAGGGTGTTCCCATCTCCTCTGGGGCTTTATTCATCTTATCTCCATCTTTGGTTCAGGCTCCGTGAGCAGCTGTTTTCCTGTTAAAATCTCCTTTTTATCATGCACAATTCCCAGTGGTGATGGAATTGAGACAGCTTCTCAGAGAAAGCACAGCTTTGTGGGGTAATTGCATATTGGATGTTGAAACTGTCATGCCAGTTTAACCCGGGCAAGATTCTGATCAATGTCCTCTAAGCTGTGACCCACGGCCATGGAGATTTCAAATTGAGGGGAGGCCCTGGTCTGCTTAAGTAGCCCATTCATCCATTCACTGAATTATTCATTTAACAAATGTCTTCTGACTTTCTAGCCCCAGCCTGTCTCGGGGCAGAGCACAGGGGACACTAAGGTAAGAAAACATGGTCCTGCTTCCTAAGGCATTCATAATTTGGGGAAGACAAATGTATATCTATGCAGGCTACAGTGCCATGTGATGAAGTGCCATAGGACCAGAGTGACTGTGATTGGGGACACAGGGAAGGCATTGAGCAAGAGATGACATTTGAAAGGTACATTTAAAGGAAACACAGGAGCTCTACAGTCAGCCAAGGAGAAGGGAAGACTTCATGTTACACTGTTCAGACCAGCAAGTCAATTTCAATTACTTGCTATGGTGCTTGCCTCAAGTCAAAGAATGCTAACCTTGCTGAGAATGTTAAACTATGAAATACATTGTTCATTCTTTTAATCAGGTAGAGTGTATTTGATGTGCCCAGCTCTGTGCTCTGGGGCATGCTGCATTTGGCATTAGCTGCTATTCATAAATATTCATAAAGACAGGGACACCAGGCTACACAGAGGACCCATGTGGTAGGGTCTGGAATGAGGACAGGCCCTCCATCCTTTACTGAGGCTGATGCGGAAATCTTCCAGGAAAAGAATGAGGTCTCTGCTTATGGTCTGAGTCCTGAGTGCCTAGGGGTGCCAAGCATGAACTAGCTCAAGATTTAGAGGCAGGGAGAACATAAATCTGTCCAGCTTCGGGGCCAGGGGAGTTCCGATTTTGGTGTCTGCTTTTTAATCAACAGCATTAGGCTTTCTGATTGAAGGGTCTTAATTTGATAGTCTAGTCTCCCTTAGGAGTCATTGGTTCTGAGGTAGACATATTACATGGCTTCCTGACTAGCAGGGAGACAGGGCCAGCTTCCCAAAGGAAAGGGATGCTGTTCTCTTTGGATCAAGAGCCAGATATGAACTTGGTTTTCATCACAGCTTCAAAGGTTAGAGTTGGCACAGACACTAGCTAGTTCAGTGCTTCTGCCCCGGGAAAGACCACACCAGGTCCTTAGGGGGTCACCCTAGCCAGGTGAAAATAGACCCTATGCCAAAGAGAACCCATGTCTTCCTCGCCAGAGGACTCTGAAAGAGTGCCCTTAGCTACATTTAAACAATTCAGCTGCAGCCTGGGTGTTTGCCTGTTTGTTCTTCCGGTTTCCTCCGCAGTTCAGACCTGGGAAGCATCGAGGAGTTAGAAAAGGAGTCCCCAGGGCTATGCTAGGCCCTCTGAGGGGGCTGGTGGTCCGCCACAGGCTGTACTGCGGAGGAGAGGAGTCAGTGTACTCAAGCTGCAGCTGGAAGGAGGGATGTTCTGGTGGAGTCACTCAGCTCTCAGCACCAGACCTGCCTTCTTGGATCACTGTGCCCCAAGTGCCCCATCCTACCGACCTGTTTTATGTTCTTCATAGCACTCTAGCTAAAATCAGCTTATTTATTATCCATTTCCCCTGGAACATAAGCCCCACAAGGCACAGCGTTGTCTTTTTCCTGCTGTATCTCCTGGTGTATTATAAGTGCTCAATTCGTACGTGACCCAATAGTTGACAAAAGAATATGACAAGTTTTTTTTAATTGAAGTACTGTTTTTATTGAAGTCAATATACAATATTATATTGGTTACAAGTGTACAGCATAGTGACTCAACAAATATATACACATGTATAATAAGTGCAGTTACCATCTGTCAACATACACAGTTACTGTGGTATTATTGACTATATGCCCTATGCTGTACTTTCATCTTCTTGACTTGTTTATTTATAATTGCAAGTTTGTCCCTCTTGATCCCCTTCACAGGTATCACCTACCCCCCCACCAGTCTCTTCTCTGTGTTTAGGAGTCTATTTCTGTTTTGTTTATACATTTGTTTTATTTTTTAGATCCATATATATATGAAATCATATGGTATTTGTCTTTCTCTGTCTGACTTATTTTACTTAGCATGATACTCTAGGTCCATCCATGTTGTCACAAAGAATATGAAGAGTTTTTGCCCAGATTCTCAAGTGCAAACTAGATACATATTTTCCTGGACTTGGAGTTAAAAGACTGAGTCTGAATCATTTATCTAATTTTTTTAGTTGACCTTTTCATCTCAACAAACCCTCTTTTCCCTGTCTGTGAAATGCAATCCTACTTCACAGGGTCACTGTGAAGGCTGCATGAGATAATATACGTAAAACCCCTCTCTGAACTTTAAGACATTATATAGACATAAAGTACAGTAGGTATCTGATGTTTATCCATCCATCATCTCTTCTTTTGGGGACGCACCAGTCCCCATGGTTCTAATCGGCCCATCAACCTCAACAGCAACCACAGGGATAGGCGTGTGACTGAGGCCTGGATGGTTGTCCCTCCCCTGGGACAGTGATCAGCCTCAGGAACTGAGCACATGACCCAAAGAGGGCCAATTAGAGTCCTTCCCTGAAATTATATATTTCTGCTAAGAGAAAAATAAAAGCAATGAATCAGGGCATTTGAAGGTTATCATCGCTGTCCCAAGGGGAAAAAAGCCCTTCTGGAGATGAAATAGACACACAGAAATGAGATATGGATGGCGAGAGGCAGATTTCTGTTGGCCCTGATTCCTGACTCTTAGTTGTTGGATACCCGAAGCTCTTCATCCTTTGAACACTCTTAGTTATTTTCCACTTTGCAAGCCAGCATTTTGCTTAATTAGTTTGAGATGGTTTTCATTTGTATGCAGCTGCAAAGAGTTATCCCTGGTCATTCCTCTACTCATGTTTTCATGTATTAATTTAGTCATTAGTATATTTAACAAAGATTTATTGGCTATAAAACACCATTGTTGTATAATAAAGAATTTGATCTTTGTTCTTGATTTAGAAGGGAGGCAGCTTCTAAGTCAAGGCTTTGGAAAGACTGCCTTTGTTATTCATGGTGGGCCCAGGGACCACACCTGAGTTTATGCAGATAGATGACTCAGGATAGGGGCTGGCCAAGTTAGAGAGACGAATGTGGTTAGAGCTTTGGGATTTGAGCTCTGTGGTATTTGCCTCACCTCCTCCTGAGAGGGGAGGGGAATTGGAGATTGAGTTCGGTCACATGGTCAGTGATTTGGGTCATTCCTGTCTACATAATGAAACCCATTGGCCATTCTGGGCCCCAAAGCTCAGTGGAGCCTCCTGGCTGATGGACACACTGATGTGCCAGGAGGATGACATGTCCTGATGCCAGGAAGAGAGGACACAGAAGCTCTGCATTCAGGACTGTTCAATGGGAGCAACAGGCCCCAAATGGAATCACTTCTGCTAAACCACCAAGACTTAATACCTAACCTAACTGCAGTTTCAGCCTCTCCCAGGTGGAATTTTAAACCAATTGGTCTGGAATTTCCTGGTCAGCACTGGTGAGGTAATCTCCCTGATGTGATCCCCTGCCCCTCCCTAAGGGAGGTAACCTTGCCTGAAATAATCCACTCTTTCAACTTCTTTGTCTCACTCTCCTTCTGCCTGTAAAATCCTTCCATGTTGTACAACTCCTCAGATCTCCCTTTAGTTGTTAGAGGGGTTGCTGCTTAGGTCATGAATTGTAGAATAAAGCCAAGTAGAGCTTCACATTTACTCAACGGGACTTTGTTTTTCAACAGGGCTTTCCCAGACCTTGCCTATGTGTGTGTTCATTTGGCTAGTCCTGCTTTGTATCTTAAATTATAATTGTAGGTATAGTGCTTTCCAGAGTTCTGTGAGTTGGTCCAGTGAATTATCAAACCTGAGGAAATCGTGGCAACCTCTGGATTTGCCACCAGTTGGTCAGAAACACAGGTGGCCTGGTGGTCCCCAAACTTGTGGCTGGCAGTCTTACTGGGGATTATGTCCTTAAACTGTGGAGTCTGCATTAACTCAGATGATCTGTGCCAGTATTTGCACTACAGTATTGGAATCATGCATATGACCCAGTTATTCTTCTCCAGGAAATTACTCAAGAGACAAGGAAACATGTGATTTTTCACCAGGTGAAAGATTTGTATACAAATGTTTATAGCACTTTATTTGTCATAGTCCCAAACTGGAATCAACTCAAATGTCCCTCAGTAAGTGAACAGAGAAGCAAATTGTGGTATATCTAATCAATAGACTACTATACATAGATAAAAAGGAATGAATTAATGAAACATGCAACAACATGCAGAGTCTTGTAATGATTATGCTGAATGAAGGAAGCCACACTGACAAGAGTACAGACTGTATGCTTTCATTTACATACTAATCTATAGTGACAGAAAACAGACCAGTGGTTGTCTGGGATGAGAGGTGGAAAGGACTAGGAAAAGAGGGGCTACAATGGGCAGGTTGAAACTTCTGGGGTGGTGGGTATTGTCACTATTCTGACTGTGGTGATGGGGGTTCACAGGCATAAATATGTGTCAAAATTGATCAAATGGTACATTTTAAACACGTTCAGTTTATTGTATGTCAATTATGTCTCAATAAAGCTGGTACAAATAACACCATGGCAGGTCCTGTGAAAGGGATGAAAGTTTCCCCTCTCAAATCTCCAGTACCTCAGGGTCAGTATATCCAAAATGTGACTCCCCTTCTAACCGACTTCCACTTTGCTCCTGTCCCTGGTATATCCCCTCCTGGGTGGGGACACTGACATCCAGGAACCCAGAACCCAGAAACCTGAGAACCATCCTGGACTTTATCTGCTTTCACCAGCAGCCACTGGAAATTAAGTTCTGGTGGTTCTCTTCCCTTACCATCTCTTAACTTCAAGCCCTCCTCCTCTCCGGCCTATTTTAGGTCATTGTTACCACACATTTGAACTCTGACCTCAGTCTTCTGAGTGGGTGACCAAGTTTCTGTCTTTCCAGAACTTGTGTATGATCTCTGAAACTCGTTGTTTCTTCCAGATAAAAAAATAGAAACTAACATATTTGTCTCGTCTTTGCCTAGGTAATCCCTACCTTGAACACTGCTTCTTCGTGGAGACATCTCCAACTGCAGTCTAGTCATGCCTGCCTCTTAGCACCTGGAACTTCTCCTCGGTAGTAGACGGCGCCCTCACAAATGCCACATTCCTAGTTAATTTATTGCCTGTCTTCCCATCAGACTGTACTGTTCATGAAAGAACCGTGTCTATTTCATTGACTATTATTTCCCAGTCCCTTGCTCAGTGTCTGGTCCAGAACAGGAGTTCCATACACATGGGTCACTAACCCAAGGAGGGTTCAGTCTACCAGGACTATCTGACAGGAACACATACATATATTAGGCAAATTGTAGGTGCCATAAAGCATGGCACAAATAAAACACTCTAGTGAATCAGAGGAGAAGGGAGAGAGCTCTGGCTGGGGATGAAGGAAGGGGCATGGGGAGTGGGGTCAGGCCCTTCACATGGTAAGAATACATTTAACAAAGGAGACACAAGAAAATCTACAGTGAATGTGGAGACAAGAGCAGGCCATCCTACCCAGAGGATAACTGTTTATAGAAATGAAAAGGGTAGGAAGGAAGGCTGTAAATGCCTTGAGGCCAGAGCTTAGAGGACATTAAATATCCAATTATTTGGGAGCCCAGGGGGGCCACTGAGGGTCTTTGAACAGGTGAATGGCTTGATCAGCTATGCGGCTGCCAGTTTTCTTCTTCTCTCCTCCCCTTCCTCTCATCTTCCCCCTCCTCCACCCTCTCCCCGAACCCCTACTTCTCCTTTTCCTCTTCCTTTTTGGGTGGGAGGAATCATGGTAACAATGGAGCATAACATAGATTGGAAGGAGACAGAGACCTGAGCTGGACACCTAATACTTGAACTGTTGACCAAGTACTTGGGTGTTAGTCTTGAAGATAAAGGAACAGGGTCAGATGTGAGAGAAGTGGGAGACACAGACGTGGCAGGACTTGGCAGCCGATTACTCAGGAGGATGAAAGACTGGAGAATGGTTTACCTGGAGGATGAGGGCATCTTTATTAACTCTCACCAAAGGGCTGGTTTGGTGGGGAGTCCGGCTGGGGTGGAGAGGTGAGAGGGAAAGAATTTGGAATGAATTTGGCCTTTATAGAGAGATGAATGGAATTCTAGGCAGGCTTTGATCAAGAAACTCCGTGGGCTTCTTCTCTGCTGTGCTCAGTCCACTGGGAAGCACTGCCAGTCAAGTGGATGGGGGATCCGTCTTCACTAAGAGATTTTTTTTTCCTTAATAAATAACAATGCTAAATTGCAAGTGTGTGTGGGAGTATCAGGACATCGCTCCTCAATCCTGCCATTGTGTTTGAGCTCTGGGTAATTAGTGTCTGATAGTTTTAAACAGATGGATCTCCCTGGCAGCAGGGATTATAGCTTGAAATCAATCCTGAACAAATATTATATTAATTTCTCAACTCCCTCTCTCTGTGGACAAAACCTGTTCTTTTTCTCTGAACACTGTAATGACGAGAGCATTAATATTAGATCATTTAGAGATGAAACGAAAGTGGTGGAGGAGAAAGAAGGGGCTGAATTTAACAGGAGCCGAGGAGGAGGCAGATGCTAAAACTTTCATGCAGCTATATGTGGCCTGGAAGCAGGAAAAGGAGACTGGGTGCACGTGGGGTAGGGGTCGCTGGGCTGTTCTGGGTTCCAGGGCTCCCAAAATGTTCAGATTTGGTTTGAAGTTGGCACCCGCTCTGACAATGGGCTAGGTAGTCTCTGGTGTTTATTCAGTCTCAGAGAGGAGACCAGTTCTACATAAACAGGTCTGCAGGGGGCCTGGCTAGACTTCTGACTTTCCAATCAAACCAGGCAATCTACAATTCAAAAACAAACCCGGCCGCCTGGAGAGAGCCTGCAGCCTGCACCCCCCCTCCACCCTCACCTCCTACTGTCTGGAAAGCACAGCTCTTTCTCCTGGACTGTTTAAAGGGAAAACCCACTACCTGCAACCACAGCCTTATGTAAGGGTCTGTGATGAGGCCCGTGATCTTGTTCCCAGCTCTGGGTAAAAGCTAGGCCTGGAAATGTTTAAATGTACAGGCAGTCAGCTCTCGATTATTAAGGCTAATGTCATTTCAGAACCAGTTCTTTTTGGCTTTGTAGGGTTTTTTTTTTTTTTACTCCCATCAGGCCATACCTATCTAATCATACGTGGCTCAGGTTAACATTAAAACGTGAAAAGGAGCAGCAACTGTGGTATTGTGAGAAGAGCAGAGGATTTGGGGCTGGCCCGACCCTGCTAATGGCGAGTCTCACTGTCTGAGTATCTCAGTTTCTCTGTAGAACGGGGCCTAAATCGGCCCTTCCCACAGTATTGTTCTGAGGGTCAAACACAAGGATGGATGCCCAAGTACCTATGGAGCTATAAATGCCCAAGCCCATGTGAGATTATGAAAATGCCATTGCTGCCCCTGAACACTGGGTTCCTAGGGATGGGGGTCTTCCAGAGAAAACCCACCTGCAGATGAACGTGGATGGTGGATGCAAAAACTGGTACAAAGTCCCAGAGAGGACGCTGTGACATCTGGGTATTCCAGAGTGTGAATTTGGAGGCTGGGCTGGTGTCGTCGTTTTAGGTTAGGGGGTGTTGGCAGGGAGGCTGCTAGAAGAGGCTGCTGAAGGAGGCAGAGAGTTGCAAGAGGACAGGAGTGTGTGAAGAACTGTGAAGGGTCTGGTATTTTACCCTGCTTGCAAGCTAACAAGTTAGTCTGTCACCGTGTCCTGGATGCGGGCAGAACACATGACATCTCTTAAGGTCATTACTCACAGCAATACAGCAGCCAGAGTGTGAGCAATCCCATGGTTCCCCAGTTCCTCCAGGGTGACGGCAAGAGGGCCAGGTGACAGCTGCAAGTGCGCTACGGTAGAGGAATCCTGAGTTTAGAGAACCTGGAGGTTTTATAATGGAAAGTAAGCTGTCCTGACCTTTGCCTTAGGAGGAGACATTATCTTTATTATACTAGATGCTAAGCTAACTTTTTCTTTGCTCTGGAGAGACGCTGTCTCTATCTTCCAAGGCTGTTTGCTACACAAATATTCTTGAAAAGTAGTCCAGAATAAAGTCAATGAACAGCAGATGAGCAGAAGCACAGGAGGCCTGTGGGAAGTTGTCTTCCCACGGAGCATCCTCTCTCGAATTCGAGCAGAAAGCTCTGGGAGCTGAGTCTGCTCCTGATGGCAGTGGGAGTGACTGGAGGTACTGGGGTCTCAGCAGCTCCCCGGGGGGGACCTGCCCACTCTACAGCAATCATTCTTCACCCTACAGCCTGGTGGGGCCTCTGAAAGGTGCATCTGACTACTTTTCAGCTGAAAATGCTTCATTTCTCCTTTCTCCTAACGTGTTCACTACCTAACATGGCCCAGAACATACAGGGCAGGAACCAGCAGGTTGGCATCATCCAGGAGCTTGTGAGAAACTCTGGAGGGGCTCTGGGCTTAGGAAGCCTTCTGTGGGATTCTAGAGCATACTCAACTTTGAGGCCCACTGCATTAGCCTGTATCTGTTATCTGGCTCTTGCTTGCTCGTCTCCCAACAGTTCTCAATGATTTGCTAGATCTTCTCTCTCTCCTATGATCTTCACCACTTATGTTTGTTCTCCCCCCTTTCCTAGAACACCATTCAGCCCCCCGGAATTCTCACAGATAATTCCTACCTATCCTTTAGTTCCTGGCTTAGTGGTCGCCTCCTCTAGGGAGTTTCTTGACCTCTCCCGAATCTGGGGAAGGTCTCATCAATGCTGCCAAAGCTCCCTCTCTTTCCCCCACTAGAGCACGTACCCCCTGAACCGACATTACTTGCGTAACGTCTGTCTTCACCTGGAATCTCCATGAGAGCCACAGCCATGTCTGACCTGTCACTCATTTATCCCCGGCCCAGAGTAGGCAACTCAGGTGGTACTTGTTGATGAATTAGTCATTTCATTTAACCCAGGCCGGTTAGATCAGTGTCTGTGGTGTCTGTGAAGGATGCCACATCTGGGGCTAGAGGCTGGCTGGGGACCGTGTACCTGTGAGGGAACTTGACATCCCAGGAACATTCCCATGCAAGGTAAAGAACGTGACCCACCCTTTCTTTTATAACCCAAGGGATTCTCTTGGAGAAAGAGTAAGTCCCCTAGGCTCCCATCCTCTGATGTTTGGGGACATACATCCACACGGGCCCAGGTCAGCATCAGCAAGACCAGTGATTCTACGGGTGGAAAGTGTCATCTCGACTCTGGGAAAGGACTGGGAGGAGGGAAGGATGGGGTAGAGAGTTACTTTTGCTAAATTCTTAGCATGGCTCAGGTACTTTAGACACATTATCTCACTTAACCTTTACCCAACAGCCTTGTGTGACAGCTGCTAACTTTCCCATCGATTAGACAGCTAGGGCAGAACTCAGAGAGGCTAAGAGGGCCTTGAAAGTCACAGAGCTTCTAAAACAGCAGAGCCAAGTTTCAAGAACGGGTCTGTTCAATTCAGTGCTGGGATGACCCCTCCTCGCCTCTCTCTCTTGGAGAATGCATTCATGGAGGGCTACCAGAAGCCAAAATATTTTGCTATCCAAGGCCACCACTATTCAGTGGCAGAGCTGGGACTCCCAAGATAGGCATTATTGTATAAAGGATCCAGTGCAGGACTCAGACAAATAAGTGCTCAGTGACCTGAGTTAGGTCAGTCCCTTACTCTCCTTCATGTCCTCACCTGGAAAACTAGAGGAATGGTTGATTATTATGACTTCAACATCCCTCCCATATCTGACATGATCCTAGCCTCTCATAGGCTATTTCCACCCCTGCAAATCCTGCTGCAGACTGTACCACAGGCAGGCTGACCATGCCTGGAAGAAGGAAAAAGTAGCATTCTTAACTTGACGTTCATCACTGGTCATCCCACCAGAATCCCCACTTCAGGTCTAAATTAAAGGGTGGGGATGAGGGCAGGAGTGGTGAGACTCTTGAGAAATATGGGAGCCCTTGACCTGTAACCTCCACATGTCCATTAGTAGGTCTAGCAATTAGAACAGTGGTTCCCAGGCACTGAAATCACCTGGGGAATCTTTGAAAAAGGTCGATGCCTGTGTCTCACTCCTGAGATTCTGATTTTGTTGGCCTGGGTGTTGGGATTTTAAAATGCTTCCTGGGTAATTCTAATGAGTAGGCTGAGAACCACTGAGTTAAGAGTAAGATTAGCATTTCCTCCTCCCCCCATGGCTATATTTTGAGAAAGTGATGGCCTATACTTCTGACTGGAACAGCTTTACTTTCATTATTTACCCCAAAGAGGGGCTGCAGAATGACCATGAGGCCCGGTCACTCCAAGTGCACGGTATGCTGTGTGTTGGGGCAAAACCCTCTTGGAATTTTCGTCTTGGCCTCTGCATCTTCCTACATTCTAAGTTTGCTGGCTGCAGGGTACCTAATGGCCAAGAAAGACAGAGGGGTGTGATGTGATGTCCAGGCAGGCAGCAACCTCTTGTTCATTAATGTGCCCCTTCTCGGACCAGGCCCGAGGCTGCAGGAGTGGCAGGTGTGAACTTGACCACCCTACCCTAAGGAAAGGCAGCTAAACTGGACCTGGGTGATCACCGGGGCAGCTGTGGGCCCTGATCCACCCACTCAGTCATTCAAATGCTGAGCCCTGTCCCTGGCTATCCAAGCAGGATTGTGGGTGGTGGCGGGGAAAGGTCAGACAAGCAGGCCCCTGAGGCTGTGTTAATTCCAGGCCTCCAGTCATCTGATGTAGGCTCATTGGCCACTTGGATCCATGCAGCAGGGACACAAAAGGTTTATAACCTCAGAATGCACCTGCCCAAAGTGTGTTGGTGGGAGAGAACAAACTAAATCCCTGTTTTCATTCCTTCCCCCAAAATGGAGCTCACATAAAGCTTTTAAACCATTGGCTTTTATCTGTTTTTAGTGTCCAATTCAGGGCTTTGCAAGGGGCTCCCTCCAGGGCTTTCTCAATGGATTTATATCACAGCCAGATAGTGTCTTCGAAAGCTCGTCTGAGCTGGAAAATAGAGAAACATCTTTCTCCATTGTCAAGTGACAAGGGACAACACCAGGCAGCCAGCTAGAGTGCACAAGGGCCCCGTTCTGGACGCTCTGGTTGCCTAGCTGGGGTGGGCACTGTCTGCAGAGGATGGGAGTGGTCTCAGCAGTGTTCTGAATTGCCTTTCCTCTTCTGGGTGTAGAGATTCCATCTCTGGAAGCCCTTGAACAAAGCACTGTCTGTCCTCTCGGTCTGTCACCTGCGGGCACAAAGATGTCAGCTCCCTGGCCAGCCACCAGGTGCCATTTGTAGAGATGTGTGCATCGGGGATAGAGGGGAAAGAGCAGAAGAAGCCTGCTCTGGCTTGCCTGGTAGGAAACAACAGCTCTCTTCTTTATTGCTGAGCTGACTTCTTCCAGCTTCTACCAGGAGCCGCGTTAACCCCCTCCCCTCTGCCTAGCTCCCCTCTCCTAGCTGGGGTGCTCAGGTCCTCTTTCATCCCATACACATTTATTGAGATAGATTTCATGCCAGGCTGTGTGAGTAGGGGGGCTGCCATGCCTAAGGTGCTCATGAGGAGGGTGACAGGCAAGAAGCAAACAGGGAATGATGGGGAGCAGGTAACTGTGAAGAGGCAAGACAGGCATGAGGTGCCGGGATGGCCAGAGGAGGAGCAGAGAACCCGCCCAGGGGCTCAGGAGACTTTGGGGAGCAGACCCCCAAAGAGTCATTTGCCTCCCAGGCAGGAGATGGGCTTGCAGGCTTCTTTGCCCGAAGAGATCCAGGCCCTAATGAGTATTCATAGGATTCCCAGGGCATTCCTGGTTTATGCCTGTTGTCCTGGCAACATTTTCATTCTAAAAATGTCACAGTTTGGATGACAAACAAGCGTAAATCAGAACTGTTCCTGAAAACCTATGAATACTATATTCACGGGGCACGTGTGACCCAGGATTGAAATTCTATTTTGTGATAGAATCAGCGTGCCTGGCGTGCCTTTGTGCGTGTGTGTGTGTGTAGCTGTTATGCAAAGCATGTGCGTTAGCACCATCTGACTCACTAGAAAAAGACTTGGGGGCTGCAGGTGGTGGTCATAGGTACAAGAGAAACCATTTGAATTGGCTTCTGCCTTTCACAGTTCAGGAAACTGAAGTCCAGAGGGAGAAATGGAGGAGTGAAGAGGGAAGGCCACCAGTGGTTGGGTGCCTAGGATGAGCCACACACCTTGTTACACATGCTCTACACCGGCACCTGTGCATCGTCCTGATGAATCTGGGAAGCATTTACAGCATGCCCATTTTCCAGATGAGCATGGGGCTTGGAGAGATTCCCTAACTTGTAGCTACAAGGCTGTGCAGCTCCAGGTAGCAGATTAGGTCTCCTGACTCGAGGCCAGGGCTTCCTCTGTGACATCATAGCTCAGGGGGAGAAGGACTTGGATGGCCTGAGCCAGGGCTGCGGTTGGTCCAGCTGGGTCCTCTTCTAATCTTGCCCCTGTCACCAGTCCCTAAGGAGCCCTCCCACTAGTTTGAGAGGCAGGCTGCCTGGGAAGCCTCAGATGAAGTCTCTCTGAACCCCTGACTACTCCGCTGACCACTCTGCCCTTGCAGATGCTGTCCGAGGGCCCTGGGGGACAGGCCGGAAGAGGGGCATCAGGTTCGGGAAAGGCTGAGACAAGCTGGGCTCCCTCTGGGCCAGGCTCTGTACCTACTGCCTGTGTGCTCTTGGGCACATCTGCCCATCTCTGAAATGAGAGACATGCAATGAATGACTCTAAAGATGCTTCTAGCTTCGATGTGGCTATGATTCCAGAACTGACTTCCTCACTTCTGCCATGAGCCCATCCTAATTCTGGTGGTCAAACAATGGGAAAAAGAGCCTCTTCCCAAACCTTTCTGCCTTCTCACTGCTGACTGGAAGAGCAGATTTCCTGACTGTGGCTCTGGCTGAGGATCCCAGATGCCCAGATATGAGGCTGAAGACAACCAGAGATTGGGTGGGTGGAGGCCATGGCGGCTGCCTCTGCCACTGTGAGAGTGTAGCTGCTGCTCCCCAGCCATTGCTTGGCCCCAGGCCCCCGGTTCCCAAGGGAGTTTCTCCCAGGTCAGAGCTGGGGAGGAGGCTGGGGCTGCTTTTCCAGGCTGTTGAACAAATAGCCCTGCTAAGACTTGCCTCTTGGCAGTCCCACTGGCATGAACCCCTTTGGCTGGCATCCTTTCCTGACGTCAGCCCCCTGCCCTGCCCCCTCTGAGAACAGCTCACTGGCTCAGGGCCTCTGAACACCGCCCCTACCTTCCCCCTACAGGGGGCCAGTGGAATTTGCTCATCAGCAAGGGTCCTAGCTGGGACTGGAATGGGGAGAAAACGATGAAGGATGGAGATCATTTGCATACCCAGACTTGTTCTCCAGCGACGGTGTCAGGATGCACCAGAACACTGAGTTCCCACCTCCTCTTGCCTCTCCCAAGTGTGAGGGCTGGTGGGCCTGCAAAGCACCGGTGGGGCTCCACCCAGGTGCTCCTGGCCAGGATTGTGGCCTGGATGGGAGATACCCACAGACCATAGGAAGTCAGCCCTATTGTCTGAGGGCCTGAAGAGGGGTGAAGAGACTTGTTTTCCAACTAGTGCAGGGACCATTTCCCCCCAACCTGCTGCCTCCCCACCCCAGTGGGGCCAAGGACACTGAGCACATCTCCAGTCCCTCTTGGCTGGGTCACCAACCTCCAACTGGGGTCCAGAGTGCCTGTAATCCCAAGGAATGGCAGAGGAGAGCCTGAGCATGGTTTTCCAAGGTGGCACCATGACACTCCACCTTCAGGGATAGGGTGATCATGCATTTCTGTGTTCTTTGTGTTGTTTCCTCCTACGACTTCACTCTGATCCTGAGCTGCCCCTATCCTGGCCCATAACTGCCCTCAGGGTCCGAGGAATTCGTCTCCCCAAGCATCCAGGGGCATCCTGGCCCTAGGAACGGGCTCTTGCATAATGTGATTGTAAGAGCCATGCAAAGTGTGTACACGTGACATCGATAACTGCATATATCTAGAGCTTATGTGATACTTTCACATCTCTTTTCTCACTTGAGGGTTCCATGGAGTCTTGGGAGGTGTCAGGGCACGTGTTAGCACCTGTGCCCTATAAATGAGGAAACCCAGGACCTGGGAGGAGCAGTGACTTGTCTGAAGTTGAGGCCCAGAGCAGGCCCAGGCTGCAGGCCGTGCCTCCCCGTGCAGGCCCATCACAGGCTCCCTCCCCTGTATATGCTCTTTGCGTCTAAGCTGGGAACCAGGAGACCTCTGAGGGCTGAGCAGCTGGGCTCCGGCCTGGGTCCACAGGGAGGGCCAGAGTGCTGAGAAGCCTGTGCTGAGCTGGCCTCCTAGGCGCCCAGAGCTGCGGGAGCCCAGGGGCCTGGTGGTGCCCAACCACAGGAAGGAACACGTGGCTGCTGCATGTGTGAAGTGGGAACTCAAGAGCTGTTTGCCGGCTTTATCACAGGACCAAGGCGAGTGCCAGTGGGGAGGGAGCGGGGAGCGTGAACACAGCGGCCAGCAAAACAAAGGCAGCTGGTGCTGATGGAAGGACTGGCCCAGTCACAGCTCTGGTCCTGCCCTGGTGGGGGCGCTTGACTGACAGGATGCCTCAGCTGAGGAGTATGGGTGTGGAGAGCGGCCCAGGGGTGGTGTACGAGGTGTCCCTTCCCTCAGGTGCCTCTTCCCTGCCGGCCCCAGCATGCCCCACGCTGTGAGCACACTCCTCCCCCAGCTTCCTTGCTCCCCATGCCAGTTTGCTCTCCGGCTCTGCCTGAGTCCTGTTGCCCCGTCCCCTGGTCGTTGAATGCCAGGGTCCTCCCTATGGCTCCTCCCGGAATCCTTGCTGCCAACCAGCCTCTCCCATCAGCCTTTCTTCGGTGCCCTCCCTTCCCCTGCACACCAAATGGCACCCCTGGCAGGTTCCCCCTTCTGGCATTTCTGGGCCTCCTCAGGCTGTCCTGCTGATCTCTGACTCTGACCTAGGGAGCCCCCATAAGGGCCTGCCTGCTCTCTCAGCCCCCCGCCAGGGCTCATCCCAGGAGACTTTGCTCCCTCCCCAGCAGGCGGACAAGCAGTCGCACAGTCACCAGGCCTGGCCCAAATCTCCACATCACAATCCAGATTTTCTCCATCAATGATATCGATTTCCTCTGCTGAACTTCCAGGAACAAGGGCAGCCTTGGCAACTCGGCAGTTCATTAAGTCCCGGCCGTCCCCGGGGACTGGCCACCAGTACACGCGGGAGCGGGAGGCCAGGCCAGGCCAACAGGGTGGCTGCCTCAGGGGGCCTCGGCAGTACTTGGATGGGGGAGGCAGGAACGGACGCCCCAGACAGGCCTGCAGGACCCCCGTCCCACCGGATCCACAGCCCCCGACTCCCACCCAGCCTCCCTGCCATCTTCCTGCCTACCCGCCCACCTCCCTCTGCCGAGCCTTGTGCTGGGCACCCAAGATTAGAGATTCCCAATACTAAGCCTGCCCCAGGGAGCACCCCTTCCTGTAGGAACGCTGACCCCCAAACTGGATGGTTAGGGTCACACAGAGGAGACAACCCCAGACGGTAGGCTGGCTTGCGCTCATTTCTGAGTGACCCTTAAGCCAGGGACTCAGCAAACCAGGGCCAGGGCCAGGCTGGGGCGGCAGCTGCATGGGAGCATTTTGGGAGTTTCTGTGATGCACTGCAAGCATCACTTCCCTTGTTCCAGGCTGTGTCATTGGCTGTGGTTGGTCTGCAGGCATGCTGACATCCTGTCCTCTGCAATCACTCAGCTGCTCAGCTATTCCATCAGCAGGTGTTCACTAAGTGCCTACTATGTACAGGCACTGACCTTGGGGATACAGTCATGGCCCCTTCCCTCCGGTGGAGGGGGTAGGCTGGCCCGGAGGAGAGACCGAAGTCTGCAGCAAGACTGTGTGGGGGGACCCTACCAAGGCTCTCCTCTTCTCTCAGGCCAAGTTCTACCTCAATACCCTCCTGCCCTTCCCCAAGGGGGACTCCAGGGAAGGGGTTTGGGGCTAGGCGGTGAACATTCAGCTCTGAAAATGCCAGGCTGGGAGTGTCTCAGTACCTCCAGGCTGCTGTAACAGTACCATGGACTGGTTTTGTTTGGCTTAAACAATAAACATGTATTTCTCACAGCCCTGGACTCTGGGAAGTCTGAGAACAAGATGGTGGTAGATTTGGGGTCTGGTGAGGGCCAGCTCCCTAGTTCACAGATACCAGGAAGGCTTCTTGCTGCGTCCTCAGATGGCGGAATGGGCTAGGGCGCTCTCCGGGATCTCTTTTATAAAAGCCCTAATCCCATTCCTGCGGGTTCAACCCTCATGACCTAATCACCTCCCAAAGGCCTTGCCTCCTAATACCATCATCTTGGGGGTTAGCACGTCAACATACGAATTTTGGGGGAACACAGTATGCAGTCTATAGCATGATGCTTCACATTTCTTATCTTAAGCCTCATCAAAACCCTAAGAGATAAATACCACAATCCCAATTTACAGACCAGAAAGCTGAGGCTCAAGGGAGCAGATGATCTCACCCAAAGTTTGCATGGGTAGAAGATAACCAGTCTGGCTCCAGAGTCCAGACTGCTTCCACAGTACAATGTTGTCTGGGAAACATGCAATACCTCCATACTCCTGCTCACATCCGAGCACTGCAGGCACATGAGCATCTGGACCCCCTGGAAGATTGCTTTGAAGAAAATTCTAGGGAAAGTGCCAGCGGGAACGCTCCCTTCCCTTCCTTAACCTCTGCCTCCCTTCTCCCAGCTTCTTCCCAGTCCTGAAAAATCCTATCCCTGCTCCCACCTTGCCTGGCTCCAGAAAACTCCCAAGAAGGCTTCACGTGACTCTATTTAAATCCTCACTTTCAGCACTCAGAACTGATTCTGCTTTCCTGGTGAGCTCCGGGTCTCCATCTGGTTTGGAGGCTATTTTGATCTGCCGGATGCAGATTAGCTGCCGTGATCTGGGGCTGAGTCGCTGGAGAGATGCCTTTATCTACACAAGGACAATTTAAAACCTAACTCAAAGCACAGAGAACAAATACATACCTTCCTCTTTCTGTCTCTAGCACTCTCCATCCTGTTTCTACAGGTAATTGCTGAAGGATTATTGTTTCAAACAGGCTCTTGTTTGTGTGGAGTGTGGGGTGTGGCACTGTGGGCTGAGGACTGGCGGCTTTTGGCCAGCAGTGCCGGGTCGGGGAGAGGGCCACTCCTAACCCAGGAGCACAGGGCTGGGGGTGACCTTCCGAGGTATCACAGCTTCGTTGATGGGCACTAGTGTAAGTGTGCCCTTGATGAGGATCACCTCTCCCGTCTCCGATCATGGAGGAAGGGGCCTTCAGGTCTGCCCTGGCCTGAGCCCAGAGAAGCGATGATTAATTACATCGTCAATGTCTGAATGTTTCAGTAGCAGGTGACACCTGAGAATATGGGCTTCTGCATCACCCAAGGGGTGGTGGGTAAGGGTGTCCTGGCTTTGGAGGTAGAGAGGGAAAGGGGTGGAAGGGAAAGACAGCAGCCTTCCTCTCTGCAAATTTTTTATGTACTCCTCACAGGGACCTATAGCAGAAAGCTTGAGTGCACCCTTATAAGTGACCAGCTCAGAGGAGGGACATTCTAGTTCACCTATGGCAGAAACGGAATTCAAACACATCTTCCATGAGAAGGCTCGGGTCTCCCCTCCGTGCCTGGGTTGCCCCTTGGAGAGTTCTGAGGAGCTGGGGAGGGTTTAGATGAGCGGGGAGGGAAGGAGAAGTGAGGGAAGGAGAAGGGGGGTGTAGTTTTCTCTTTCCTTCTCCTTTCCTTTCCTTCCCACAGCCATCCACCCTGAACTCACCTGTGGCAGCTGTCCCTTCCTCTCTGGACTGCATGTGCCCCTCGTGATGGTCAGTGGTAATGTCCACACCAGTGGTCAGCTGTGTCACCTAGCAGGGGAGAGGGGCCTGTCCTTTCAGTGACATGGGACTCAGGATGGGAAAAGTTATCATCCAAAAAAGGAAGGGTGGGATGGGCGGTTCATGCCTGTGAACCCGGAACCTTTAGTCTAGACTTGCTAGCTGGGTACATGGCTTCCCTTCAGACCAAGGCAGTGGATGGAGATGGGCAGCATTAGAGACCCTGCATTCACATCCTTGCCTAAGAGGCCACTCTCATCACCCCTCTTTATGGATGAGGACACAAGGCTCGAAGGTCATATGCACAGCAAGGTGTAGATACGGCCTTTGAATCCAGGTCTGTCCTGTTCCAAAACTAGAATTTCTTTCAGAAAAACAAACAAACAGACTACAAGTAATATATCTAGAGAGCGAACTCCTTCATGCTCTTTGCTGACCAATTTGCAGACACACTCTCAGGTAATCCTTACAGGGTCACTGTTGCAAAGATAAGGAAACCAAAGATAAGGAAGGTTAATACTTTGCCATGTGTGACACAAATCTTAAGTTGGGGCCAGCCCCAAAGCCTGTGCTCTTAACCTCAAGGCACGCTACCATGCAAAAATGGACCCCAAATAGATAAAACAGAGGGCTCACACTTTCTGCAGAGAAGGAGTAGGTGCTGTTTGGATTGGGGGTGAGAGCAGGGAGTTTGCACAGGGAACACATGCTGAGTGCCTCCCACCCTCCCGGGAATCACCCCACTGGAGTTAGAGTGAAAACCTTTTGTTCAGGTGTCTGCCTCATGGTTGGGAGGTGCTCCAGGAGGGCAGGCCTCAGTCCTAGGCCTTTGGGTACCTAGCTGAGGTCTAACAAGTGTTACAGACCAGGACATGAGGCCCAGATAAGTGAGCCCATACCACAGCAAAGCCCACGTACGCCTCCTGTCTCATGACACCCATTCTGCAGGTGTCAAAACTGAGGTTCAGAAAAGGGCAATGCTGCAGACTTAGAACTTAGTCCTGCGGGCAGGATACGATTCCTGAACAATCAGACTGAAAACACAGTTCTACCCTTCAAGACAGGCCCTCCCTGGGTTCCTTCCCACAGGAGGGATTGGTTGCAGCTCGGCTGGAGGGGTTAGCCATCAGGAACATGCTTCAAGAGGGGAGGGCTGTGAATGAGATTTCAGCTGGTGCAGTGTGCCTGCCCCGAGGATGCAGGGGATGAGTTAGATGCCGAAACTTTTTTTTTAATATATATAGTTAAAAAAAAAATTTTTTTTAATGTGAGTATTTCTCTTTTTACTAAAATTAATTTTTTTTATCTTTGAATTTTTTTAGTTTATTTTGATATCATTAATCTACAATTAAATGAGTAATATTATGGTGATTACACTACCCCCTTCATCAGGTTCCCCCCCCCAACCCCATTGCAGTCACTGTCCATCAGCGTAGTGAGATGCCATAGAGTCACTACTTGTCTTCTCTGGGTTGTACAGCCCTCCCCGTGCCCCCCCAACATTACATCTGCTAATCGTAATGTCCCTTCTTCCCCTTTACCCCTCCCTTCCCACCCATCCTCCCCAATCCCTTTCCCTTTGGTAACTATTAGTCCGTTCTTGGGTTCTGTGAGTCTCCTGCTGTTTTGTTCCTTCAGTTTTTTTTTTTATTTCTTAGTTCTTATACTCCACAGATGAGTGAAATCATTTGATACTTGTCTTTCTCTGCCTGGCTTATTTCACTGAACATAATACCCTCTAGCTCCATCCATATTGTTGCAAATGGTAGGATTTATTTTCTTCTTATGGCTGAGTAATATTCCATTGTGTATATGTACCACATCTTCTTTATCCATTCATCTACTAATGGACACTTAGGTTGCTTCCATTTCTTGGCTGTTGTAAATAGTGCTGCGCTAAACATAGGGGTGAGATGCCGAAACTTTTATGGCTACCTTTGATTTGTGGCAGGGGATATGGCTTTCCATATATGTTAATGACACAAACTTTGGTTTTTAAAAGAATTTCTGTAAATAAAAATGAGTCAATGTAAAGGCAAGTATGCATTAATGTGATTTGACTTCAGAGAAACTATGACTTAAGGGGGTCCTGGAAAGGGACTCCTGGCTTTGAGTTATCTCCCTCATAAGCAGTGACAATTCATAGACTTCAGACAAGGCGTCGACCATTCTAGGAAACCTCTGTTCAAGCCACAGGCTGCCGGAGCTAGAAGGCATCTTAGGATCCAAACCTCCATATCAGGGATGAGAAAATTGAAGCCAGAGTTGAGGTCGTAGAAGGTCCCATGCCTTCTCAGAAGGAGCCTTGTTCTAATCCACCTTCCCTCTCAGGTACAGGGCTGGGCCAATGGCCATTCCCCAGTCGTCCCCACCAGTGAGGTGGAGAAGCACTGGGTGAGTTTTTTAGCACAAGGGGCTTCAAAATTACCTAAGGGATTTTGAAAAACTGGCCCATCCCCAGAGATTCGGATTAGGAGGTTTGATTTGGGGGGAGCGGTACTCAGGGAAACTGTTCTATAAAAATCTCCCCAGCTGCCCACCCTCAACTGGAGACCAAGGCCCTGACATGAGGTGCTTTCCACAGTACAGTACGTGGTTAGCCTCTCCCTCTGCTGTCTTTTCCAGACTCCCCCAATACCTCGTGCAGAGAGAGAGAGAAAGGAGACAGACAGAGGAAGGGATCGCGAAGGAAAAGGGGAGAGGACGAGAGAGAGAGTGCAAACAGTCACAGCCTTTGGACCCGGACAGGTCTGGCTTTGAGTTCCGGCTGCACCACTGATATTTACAAGATGTGTTACCCAGAGCATCTTTCTTAACTTTGAGACTGTGACCTCACAGGTAAAATGATGATAATATTAATTAGTACCTCAATACACTGTAGTGAGTTTTAAATGAGATAATCCATGTAAAGGGTTTATAGTACAGTGCCTGGCATATGTTGAGCTCTCAATGAATGCTGATTCTGGGCATCATCTTCTCTATCATTATGGCCAGAAGCCGTTGTTAAGAGAAGCCAGGGGACTTAGTCGGAACATTCTTTAGGGCAGAGAAGGCGTTCATTAAGTGTCTCAGAATTAAGATGGGCAGGAGCTGAGGCAGAGCAGACTTAATTCCCTCACACACCCAGGGGAAGGGGTCTCTTTTGGAGATTTGCATTGCTTTTAGTTGATCGCAATTATTCTGTCCTTCGCTATGCAGAAAAGAAAATGAAACCGTAACAAAGTTCCAGGTTTAATTGAAATTTCCTGGGATCTGTTATTACATTGCTGTGATTGTTCTGTGCCACTAATGAGCCTGTGCTCGCTGATTATCCAAGTGTCTCTCCAGTCACTGTTGCATTATTGCATTATTAATGATCAGATATGATTGTCACAGTCAACAGCTTGGACATTGAACAGGCAGAGACAAGTCAGCGAGCCTAACAGGTAGACAGATGGCCAGGGTGGGGTGGAGTGGAGCCAGTGGCGGGGTGTGCTGGCCAGCAAGCTGGTACCAGAGTCGGAGGGACATGGGGTGTGGAGATGAGGGTGGTGAGGAACTGAGGGGCTGGCACCAGGCCACGGGAGGCAGTGGGCTGGGCATGGTGACAGCTGAGAGGCCAGCACTGAAAGAGCCTAGGAGGGGGACTCCCTACATGCTGGTGAGTCCTAGACATCCACAGCTCTCAACTGTTTGCTTCCCTGGAGAAGTAGCCCATGGCTCATGACAGACATAAACAAACAAAAATGAGCATTTCCCGATGAATGAAGTCTTCGGGTCCTGGGAAAAGGGAAAAGGCCAGTGTAAAGCACAGAGATGGGGAGATGTCTGAAAGGTTGTTCTTCCTACACAAGCCTGGGCCTTCATTTTGAGGAGACACCTCACCCCATCCCTGGTGAGACCAGACCCATAAAGTCGGGGCTCACACGGCAGCAGGAGAGGGTCCGTGGGCCCTGGAGGCAACCATCTATCCTGCACACTGTTGGGGAGACCGGTCTGGAGACCAGGACTGGGTAGGATGACCTCAGCAGAGCCCTCCTAGCCCAGTGTTTAGTCATTCAAGCTCCTCTATCCCAGACAGCCTGGGAGGGAATCTTTGCACTGGTACTGCAAGAGAAGTCTAAAGAATTTTCTGGCAGTTTCTAGAAAAACTGTTGGCCAGGGCTAATGGTCTTCTTTGGAGAGGGTAATAAATGGCTCCAGGAGTCTGACTGAGGAGAAGAGCCCCATTCCACACAGCCCCATGGCGGGGCTGGAGGCCCATTTATTCTAGAGAGCCCTTGACACCCCAGCGAGGCTTCCCGGCCTCACCCTGTGCACCCCAACCCCCAGGTCCCCCCTGCCCTTTCCTGAAAACACCAGACAGGATGAGGTCATATTAGGCACTCAGTTGCTGCCAAGTTTCATTCTTCAAAGATCAACATTGTGCTAACATGAAATACAAGCCAGGAACAGGAAAGAGGAGGGGGACACATTGATGAAATGGAGGGGGGGATAACCCACAAGCAGGAGAGAAGGAATTGACATTTGAACATACTTTTACAATCGGAAAATTGATCCCAAAGCCACCCCCTCCCCCAGTGGTAGGCATAGGGGCTGCTGGGATTTCCCAAAGCCCATGGTGGAGGCCACCTGTTCTGCTACCCTTGCTGCCTCCATCCCTCAGTCTCCATGGTGAAGAGGCAAATAGCTGGGGGCTCATGCAGCCATGGTTTCCTTGGCAACCCTCAGGCGGCAGCCCACCCTGGGTGTGCAAACTGGTTTGTCCCCACCACCGCTGTGATACAGAGCTATTTGGAGCAATGGTGGCTTCTCTTCTCATAGCCACCCACAGTCCCACCAACACACACACAGGTGTCCCCCTGTGTGATCCTGCCCCCACATTGGGCTCCTGGCTGCCTGTGTACCCATGGCACCCACCTGAACCTGTCCAGCCTGCACAGGGCTGGGCTGACCAGCCAATCACAGAGACTTGCTCAGAGAGTGCAGGTGGAAGGCAGAGTCCCTTGGGTGGCATATCCTGGACACCTTGTCCTCCAATCCTCAGGGAGCAAGGAGGAGCTTGAACTAGGAGGATGCCTTTACCCCCCTGTGTCCCCATGACCCTGGGCCAGTCAGTAATAGTTTATGATGAACACAATCATAATCCCCCTTTGCATATCTTTTGTCCTCTTTAAGTAAGCAGAACAGCTTTTTTAAAAATCATCTCCAATTTATACAAGTCGAAGAGGAGTGCCAGCGAGGTTAATCGACCTACCGAAGGCCAGGCAGCTGGAAGTGGCAGGCTCAAACCCGGATGCCATGGAATGTCTGGTCCAAAGATGTCTGGGAAGATCTTTGCCCCCAGTGTATTGATCTTGCTGTGGGTAGGCAAGGAGTATAGAGAAACTGTGGCCCTGCCCTCAGGAAACTTCTGGAAGACACAGGACCTGTTCAGGTGTGTGCACACCTGCATTCACATGCATGACGGCATGCTGTCTGCCCATGTTTTCTGGGCTCATGACAGCTGGGGGTGGGGAGCCTTCCTTGTGAGGGAATTAATTGTCTGCTGCCCTGGGCTGCGTGTTTGTGTCCTCCCAAAACTCATATGTTGAGACCCTAACCCCACTGTGATGGTATTCAGAGGTGGGGCATTTGGGAGGTTGAAGTTCAGGAAGTCAGGAGCCTGGGCCCCGTAATGAGATTATTGGCCTTATAGAGGAGGAGGAGACCAGGGCTCTCTCTCTGTGTCCACTTTGCGGGGACACAGCAAGAAGGCAGTCAGTCACCTCTAGGCCAGGGAGTGAGCCCTCACCGGGACCCAAATCTGCCTGCATCTTGATCCTGGGCGTCCCAGCCTCCAGAAACGTGAGAAATAAATGTCTGCCGCTTAAGGTCCCTGGTCTGTGGTGTTTTGTTAGAGCAGCCTGAACGGACTAAGACATCACCCACGTTCTCTACGGTTCCTACCACAGTGCAGGAGCCTGGAACTCCTTCCCTCTGGGATTCATCAGAGCCAGGAGTGAGCAAGGAGTTTCTTGGCTCAGATCTCTGAGGTCTGGGCGGAGCTGAGCTGTCCCAGGGGAGAGTTG
This sequence comes from Smutsia gigantea, assembly GCA_032199065.1. Taxonomy (NCBI): domain Eukaryota; kingdom Metazoa; phylum Chordata; class Mammalia; order Pholidota; family Manidae; genus Smutsia; species Smutsia gigantea. The sequence goes on from JAVSCE010006998.1 coordinate 114,635, forward strand.
AGGTCTAAGAAGCAAGGGGGTTATGAAGGCCTGTGCTGCATGCCACCACAGCAGCCGCGCTCGAGAACGGAGGCTCCAGAGTAAGGAACGGGAGGACCTGGGACACTTGCCCCGCAGGCTGGGAGCTGAGGACTAGACCAGGGAGGCTGGCTTGGCTTTCCTTTTGGCTCTTGCAGGCAGGTTTCCTCAGCTGCCTCCCACACAAGCAGAGAGGAGATGGGCCTGTGGCTTTCTCAGCACCACTGGAAGCTCCTGGAGATGCAATGCAAGAGGGGTAAAAACCCTGGGGGCAGCTTTGGCAAAGTGAAGACCCCTGAGCCCAGCATCGGTACCAGAGCAGTGACCGTGCAGCTGCCACAGGTGGTTCCTGGCAAGGCCAAACCTCCTCACCCTGCCTCAAGTGAGACCACCCAGGACTCCCCACACCTTTCCTGGGAGAGGAGCGTCTGTCTTGTTCCTGACATTCTCCCAGAAAGGAAATTCCACCCTGGCCGCTGCTTTCCACATCTCACGGTCTTCATCAGGAAACTTAGGTTGGGCAGGTTTTCCAGGGTCTGTCCTGTGCCGGGTAAACTGCATTTACATAGTCTCAGGTGCTCTCACCACAGTCCTGCGGGGCTGGGAGGGCAGTACTATGGCCATTTCAGTCACCAGGAACCCAAGGCTTGGACACTTTGGGTGAACCAGTTCCTCACAGGTACCAACTCCGGAGGGTCAGAGCTGGGATTTGAATGCTTTGATTTAAAGTCCTGCATCCTGTTTCGCTGCTAATTGGCCACAGATGCAACAGCAGTGCAGTCAGGTTCCTCTATGGAAGAAGTAAATCTCTACAACCCCTGGCAAACTTGGCAGTCACCTCCCTGGGCCAGAGACTAGCTAGAAGTCCCATGGGGGAGGTCTGGTGCCACTCTTGTACCCTCCCACCCACCCCAGACTCACCCCTAAGCCAGCTGCTCTTCTTAGAATAGATCTGGAAGATTCTGTAATCCTTGTCATCCCGCCTGTCCCTACCCTTTCTGCTCTGGTCTAGAAATGTTGAGTTGATTATACTCTGTGCTCAATCACCAGAAATAATCAATCTGTAATTACGAGCATCCCCCAGCCCTTTCCAAGCCTTCCCCAGGCCTCCAGCTCCTTCAGCCCCCGCCTGCCACTGCCACCCACCCCCACTTCCCCTCCCACCCGCCTTTCTAGCATGGAACCGTTTTAATGAGATTTCTCTGTTACAAATGACCAGTTTGTAATAATTACATTTTGTGCAGCAATCGTGGTTTAAAAATGATTTAAAGCAGGGAAGGCTCCAATTTATTAGGCATCAAATTTTCTGCGTTGAACTTTTAACTGGAAGTCGCAGCTCAGGCATGGAGGGGGCCATCTCTGCCACCATGGGCTGAGCGATAGTCCTGAAATATTGATGGTCTGTGGATAGAAATGTAGCCACAGAAATTTAACTTTTATTAAAATAAATGAACCTCAAAACAACAGCTTGGCTGTCCTGGGTGTCCCACCCCTGCGGCAGAGGGAATGAAACCAAGCAGAGGAGAGTGAGAGGGGCTGCCACCCAGAGGAGGGGGAGGGGAGAGGAGTGTGAGCTTGGGGACGCACTCTCTGACGCATTTCCAGGCAAGACTTTGCCTCCTGAGGACATCGTCATCATATGCACCTGTTGGCCCATTTTTAATTCTGTAAAGAGCTTTGGTGAGAGTAGGTTCTGACGAGTGTTTGGGACTTCTGCCTCTGGGATCCACTTGAGTTAGAATCTGAGGGTTGCTACTTTCTACCTGTGTGTGATCTTGGGTATTAGTCAACCTTTCTCCAAGCCCAGGGGAGAATTCCCTGTGGTAACACGTACAGAGCCCTCTGTCCAGAGCTTGTGTGTAGCGGGCACTCAGTGCGTGATAGAGATTACCATTTTACTATTACTTTGCATCTATTAACTTATGAGATCGAGGAAGCAGGATCGCCATTGCCACCAAACCCAGCAGTGTGTTACTCCAAAATATAGCTAGAGAAGTTCAGGTCCCATACTGGGGAGACCCCCTTGGTGCAAAAGGTACTGGAAGGAAAGAGGTGGCTGAGGGAGGCTGAAGGGACCCTTTCCCTTCAGATTGTAGAGGCTGGAGTGTGTCACAGACATAGTATCTCTGGGTTATACACTTAACCAGGGCCAGCCTGGCATGGAGTTGTGTGTTTGCCATGCCTCCCACTGGATCATGAGGTCCCTAAGGGAAGGGGTTTATCTTACTCATCCTGGGGTCCCCCTACTGGCTAGTCCTAGAAGGACACGTAGTAGGTGTGTAGCAGCCTGAACCACAAGCCTCCTGAGGGCAGGGATCATGTCCGCTCTGCTCACTCCTAGAAGCTAACCCAATGCCTGGCACTGAGCAGGGGCCACAGAGCGACTTGTGAGGTGAGTGGATGAATGCAGGAGCCAGTGCTTATAGGATTTGGTGGAATGGTCTCTCCCTTCCTGACCCCATTCTCTGGAGGGGGAGAGTAGTGCCCAAAAGGGACAATGACCCCAGAAGATGTCTGCAAGGAAAAGGGCTCCTGTGCTTGGCCGTCTGGGACTCCAGCTCCTAGACCAGAAGCACAAGGAGTTACAAAGCTCCCCAGCCATGGGCTCTGTGATCTTAGCAATGAATCGCGGATGTAGGTAGGGGGTCAGTTGCCTGGTGGGGTGGCATGGGTAGAGCAGGCAGGAGAAAGGAGCAGAAGATGGAGATGAGGGTGTCCCCGTTCTGTCCAGTACTTGGTCCTCCCTGCTCTGGTCTCCTGGTCTCCCACTCAACACCTTCATTCTCTGACCAACTGCTGGTTGAGAGGACCTGGGCCTCCTTTCTGTCTGTGGGCCACTGTCTGGGCCTGGGGGGTTGCAGAGGGCATGCCCTGGTCCACTCCAGCTGCGTGAAAAGGATGCTTGGCCCCTGTCCACAGCACCTTGCCAGACTTCCCTCCACTGTGACACACACGGAGGCAGGGCTGGTGGGGCCACGCTTCTCTCTCCTACTTGCTGCTGTCTCCTGGGAACAGGTTTCAAACTGCAGTGGGGATCATCACGGAGGAAATCAGGGACCTCGGGAAGGACAGGGGAACTCCAGGGAGCTGTTGGAGGCCAAGTCCTCTACTGGAATACTAGGAGGTGAAATGCAATGCAACATTGTGCCCTCCAAAGAGTTTTGAATTTGAATTCATCCAAGCCCACAAGGTAATTGCCTCCAGGCAGGAGGCTGAGTGGCCTGTGGCTTTCCACGTCCCACATCTTCTCCCTCCTTGGTGCTTTGTCACTGGAGGTTTAACCAAAACCACAGCCCCAGGGTGGTTTGCACTTGGGGGCTCTCCTCCAGGAGGTGAAATGTTGTAGTGAAAGCCGTCCCATGTTAATCAGCAAAACACCAAATTTGGAGCAGCAGCTCTGCCCCAAACTAGCTCTCTGGGCTAGTCACAAGCCCCGAGACTCAGTCTTTTCTTCTGTAACAGGGGCCAGAAGTGTAATACTTGCTCTCTCGACATTCCTGGCCTGGGCACATCTGGAGAACAGGAGTCAAGGTGGCAACTCCTCTTTGCTCCTAGGTTGGGGCACAGAGCCCGGCCCTGGGTAAGTGCCGACTGGATGAAGGATTTTCAGGAGGGGCACAGAGGCTGACCCCTGGGGACAGACAGAGGGATCCTCCCCACCCTGTGTTTCCATCACTCCACAATGGTCTTTCTCTTCTGGATGTCCAAGTTGGCAGATCGGCCTTTCCCACTGCCTGTTCCCCACCCCACACGCCTCCTCCACAGGGTCCTCCTCTGCTCTGGCCACACACTGCTGTCTCTCCTCGACTAAGTGTTCTCCCATGTCTCCACAGCCTTGTTGTGGACCTGTCTTGTTTGACCCCGCCAGTACCAGTCCTCTGTGCTGCATGCCCTGCCCCCAATCCACACCGTCGGCTCTCCCCTGGACTCGCACATGGGCCTGCAGCGCGGGCCCTGCCAGCCAGCCTCTCTCTCCCTGCCTCCCGGAGTGAGCTTTCTGAATAGGTAACTGACTGTGTGACTCCCTAGCTCAAGATCTTCAGAGGCTTAGCATTATCTTCTCTTCAGCAACAGTCACTATTTATCAAGTACCTACTATGCACCAGGCGCTTTGGACAGAGTCCTATCTCCTGGGCATACAGACCGGGCCCTTCCTGAGCTGGCCTTGCCCTGTGCCCCCCATCTCCCTGGGCTCCAGGCACAGCGACTGCCTGCAGGCCCCACATGTGCTGAGTACCCACACTCTGGACCCATGCATCTGCTCTGCACCCCCTTCCCAGGACACTCTACCTTCTTGCGAGGCTCCATGGGTCCCTTTTGGCTTCAGTGACTCATCTTAGGCTCAGTGCTGCCCTCTCCCCCAAGAACCCTTTCCCAAGTCAGCAGGCTAGGTTAAATGCCACCTGATGGCACCACTTTTCCCTGTATTCTAAGCATGTGGCCCACCGGTCCCCCCACTCTCTGATTACACGAGGCAGGACCACATTTTATGCCCTACCATTTTTCCAATGCCCTGCAGGGTCTCAGGATAGGCGTTCTGAGTGAACGACTATATTTTATTGTCTTGTGTTTATAAGCTTTTTCATTATTTTTAAGGACAGGCCTGCTGAATAACAATCGCAGCTGTAATTTATTAGGGGCTTACTGTTTGTCAAGCATCTGCTAAACTCTTAAATTCATTATCTCATTACATCTTCATTATGCGAGGTGGGTACTATTTGATGTGATTATCTACCTTTTGCAGGTAGGGAAACTGAGGCTTGGAGAGGTTAAATGCTAACATCTGCAGCCGAACCCTTGTGTCCAATTCCAGTGCTTGGACGCCTGACCATTGGGCTATACTGTCACCACCCACCCCCTGAATTAATCTTCCCAGCCAAGCCCCCTGGGGAGGAGGCTCAGGTGCCCCAGTCTCCTAGGCAAGGCTTGGCCTCCGTGGTGCTTTTGCTTATTGTCCCTCTGTGCTGGACACCACCTGCACCAAACAGCAGAGGGAAGGCTTGTCACCTCTTGGCACCGTCTGTCAGTGTGGGCTGGCTCCTTCCTGGGAGCAGCCTGGTTTCCGCCCTGGAGGTGGTGCGGCAGGGTGGCCCCGAGGGAGGATGAACCAAGGCTGGCTCCCCACTGGCTCTCTGTGGAATGACAGCGAAGCCAGAGCATCAGGGTGACTGGAGAGCTTTGAGGGCCCCCCAGGAGACTCTGTTAATTTTGGCTCAAGACCGTGGCGGAGCTAAATGACTGCAAAGCTCCTATAAGGAGGGCGTGTGAGGCAAGGCGGCTGCTGCTGGGACAGCTCTGCCACAGGCCAGTGCCAAGATCGGGATACTTACCTGGGTGCCCTGGTGGGAGCAGCTTCTCCACCTGGGCAAGACGATGCTGCGTGGCCAATCACCGCCCCGTTGGGGGCCAGCAGTGTTAAATGGGGGGGAAAAGTGCTTCAAAGTCGGGCTGGGCCCCAGGAACTCACACATCCTGCCCAGCTAGCAACTCATCTGGGGAAGCAAATTCTAGAACTGACGAGGCAGGATTTCTTCTGCCTCACTTCCAGGAAGATCCAGGGTGGGGCCTCTGGATGGCTGGCCAGGCTGTGCACACGTGTCTTGCAGGGCAGTCCACTTGTGCCCATGGCTTCTGACTGTCTAAGAAATTGCCATGGAAAATAGGATAGGACCCCAGAAACGGGAACTGTTTCCCAGAAACCCTTCCTGGAGGGAGAGTTTGCCCCAGAGGTCAATGTGTCATTGTTACACTACTTGTAACATCTCGTATTTGGACTTGTATCTGAATACTTGAAAAAAACCCTCATGGTCTAGAGCATTGTTAAAGACCGATTCATAGATCTGCTGTGGTGCCGGAGACTCTGCATTTCTGACCAGCTACCGGGAGGTGCTGACCCTGCAGGTCCAGGAGAGTGCAGCGCCACCGTTTACTCATGTGAATCTTCACCTGTAAAATGGGGGGGACCGTAGCTGCTTCTGCGGCTGCCAAAGGGAATAACAAGATGACGTGGGGTTGCTGCTTCGTGAAGTGCCCGGCACAGAGTAGGTGTTTGACACGTGTGTCTCCTCTTCTCTTGCTCAGAGTCATTTTGCACTGTTTGGTGTGTGCCCGTGAAGCATGCACAGCAGATACTGTCCATCTCGCTTCACAGATGAGGGTCACTAATACAGTGGTTAGTGGCTGAGGTGGACTAGAACCTGGGATTCTTGCCCCAAGTTCAGTGTTCTTCCCACACCACACATTCCTTCCCAGACATTTATTTGTCCAAACCGATACTGACAGTGAAAATCCTTACAAGGCTGCAGAAATGTGTGTGGTGCTCTCGCTGGGCAGGCAGCCATGGCCGGCCTTCTGGAGTCCTGGGAGAGAGGTTGGAACTTGGAAGATGGTGTTCCCGTTACACGGCTCCCCTCTGGGCCTGCCTGCATATTCATCCCAACAAGCATTCCAGGAAGGAACAAATGCTTGGACCATCTTCTTCCATGGGCGAGAAACCAAGTGGATCAGAGCTAAAAGCTGCTGTCTCCTTGGTGACTCAGGGGTCATCTCCTCTCCCTGACCCCAGCTAGCAGAGGCATCTGCATAGGAAGGGCTCAGAGAAGAGGGCAGAAGGCCTCCAGGGCCAGGCCTGCATCTGGCTGCCGGGGCTCTGGGGAGGCTGGAATGGTCCAGCACATTCTTCCCTTCCTCCTCAGCGCACTCCACCACATGTTGGCCACTGCCTCTAAGCTGCCCTGCTTGCCTGCTCTGGACGAGGCCCAGGAAAATCTGGCGGGGGCTCCTGGAGCCCCATCCACATCATTTCATTTCTTCTCCCAGGGCATTCCCATGGCACAGTTGTTGCACTTGCTGGTCAGAAAGGCCAGTGGAAGCCCAGAGGACAGCAGAGGGCACATTCAGTTCTAGTCCAGGGGTATGATCTTGTGGACTGCATGACATCTGGGCGTTGAGCCCTGTTAAAGGCTAAGCGTCTGAATCCCGCTGGGTTACTTGTCATAAGGGAATTCCAGACTGCCTTCCTGGACTTAACATTTCCAATTCAGCCATTTGCAAATGTCCCCAGAGGCCCTGCACATGGAGCTTTGGCCATTGTGCCGAGGCAGGAGAGTGCACCCCATGTGCTGCAAGGCTGCTAGCAGGGGTGAGCTCCTCAGTGAGTGGGGTGTCAAGCCAAAGCCCGCCTTGCCTCTCAGTCTGGCATGGCCTTTCTTGATGTATTTTCACAGCCTCTCTGAGAGGCTGATGCTGTCCTTGCTTTGCAGATGAGAAAACGGGAGCGCTGCGTGGCATTGTGCAACTGGAAATATGGAGAAGCAAGAGGATGTCAGGTTTGTGTTCCTCAAGAATGTCCACAGCCTCCAGGACCTTATTTGTAGGGAATCCCTGAGACTTGTGGGAAAGGAAGAAAAAGTGAAGCCTAGATTTGTTGTGAAGTATAACACTGGTGGGGTTTCTAGAAGAAGCATCCAGCCTGTTCCCTGTCTGGTGAAGAGGTCCAGAAAAGGGCCATCACGACTTCACAAGCTCCTCCTAGCAGGTCAGGGGCTAGTTGCCACTGGATTTCTTGAACATTCCACTAGAAGGACATAGTTTTGGTCGGGCAGCAAGCACCCCTTTAATCTTAGATTTCCAGCGCCCTGCTGTCAGCCCACTGCCTAATGGGTTCCAGAACCACCAAGGTGAAGGGCAGATGTTCCAGGTCCCATCAAGGGCATAACAATCCAGTCTGGCATGCACGTTACAGTTACAAAGCGCTTTGACATGCATGGGTTCATTGAATCCTCATGACACCAAGGTAGAGTAGGGCAGGTGTCAAGAAAACTGAGGAGCAGAGGTGAGGCATTCTGCCTAAGCCACAGGAAGTGGGACTCCAACCAAGGTCTTCCAAGTTGCATGACAGCTGTAGCTTCTCTTAATAGCCAACCTGCATGCCCCCAGGATCCTTGATGTCATGTAGGACATGTTCATGGACACGATCTCATAACCATCCCGTGAGGCAGACAAAAGCAGCTAATATTTCCCCTATTTTACAGATGGTGAATCTCGTGTGCTCAACCTGTGCCCAGATGGTTTGCAGGGAGGGTGGGTCAGATGTCAGGAAGTGTAGGGGAGGACAGAAGCTGCGTGTCCACTCAGACCTAGGTACCCTATTTAGAAACATTCTTGCTATAGCAATCTTACCACTTTCATAGAAGGCTGTTAATTAAATTAATTATCCTTGTTAAATAGGCTTTGGGGGTTCCCTAGGGCAGCATGGATATCTAGACAAGATGCAGGAGGGAGCAGCTAACTTCTGGAAAATTGCCATGCCCTCCCCTCCCCTCCCCAACAATTAAGGCACCTACTCGTGGCTTGGGCTCTTCTTTTGCCTCCCTGGAAATAGCACCCTAGCCAATGGATGCATGTTGTCACTGTCCTTGACCTGGCAGGGCAGGGTCTCATGTGTAGTGTGTGGAGCATGGATTGGGCTACCTGTGTGCTCTATGTGTACATGCCTATCACATTCCCTATGTGTACAGACATTTCCATGTGCTTGTGTGCAATAGTGCATGTGTGGTCACATGTGAGCCTGTGGCCCCTGACCTGGGCTCCTGCTCATAGAGCACTCAGTCCTGGTCTGCTGTGTTCCAGGGGCCTGCTGTTCTTGGTGAGCTCTCAGATGCAGACATCAACTCCACAGCATCTCCTTTGTGGGGAGACCAGTACAGGCAGGTAATTTATGAAACATTACTTAAAATAGTCCTCCAGCCTCTTGCTCCCTCTCTCTTGTTGCTGTCTGATTCTGATTGTTTCTTCCTTCTGCCTCTTGTTTTTCCGCCTGGAGATTGACAGCCCCCTGCTAACACAGCCTCAGAGACACCAGGTGCTGGTGGAACCCGTACCTCATTCTGCCTCAGCCTCCCAGAGTGAACGGCTCCGTGGCTGACTCAGGCGTCCCTGCCGTTGCTCCTGGTGCATGCTGGCACAGGGGGCTGATGAATGAGGTTGCATCCCCCTCAGGAACCAGGGGCACACACACAATGATCAGCTGAGCCCTGGACTAGCTAATGACACTCCTCCTGACCTCAGCAAGCCCTTGGCTACCCTCATTTGGCCCTGGTCCCCATTCTCCAACCTTTTAAGCAGGCCCATGCCCTGTGGCCCTGTGTATCAGCCTACTACCCTCTTAAGAGATTTAAGAGAATGAGATGGATTAGGATTCTCTGTTATCTCCACGATGAAGCAACAGTGGGCAGCCGAGGGGAAGAGAGTTCTATTATTAAGAAATAGCATTGCTTAAGTTCCTACTGTTTGCCAACTACTGTGCTCAGTGCTTGAAACTTTGTTGTCTCATGTAATACTCTGCAACAGATATTATCTCCATTTAGAGATAACAGAGAACAAGAGAAAACAGGCTCAGAAGAGATGAGTAGTTTGCCCTAGGTCAGTCTGTCAGTCAGAGTTCATGATTGCAAGCAACAGAAACTGACTCTAGCTAACTTAGAAATCTGGGGAGAGATATCAATAGCTCACAGAATGTCCACTACACTGGACACTGGATGCCACTTTGGCCACTGCCAAAATGCATTGCAAACTCTTCCTGTGCCTTTATAACCCTATCGTAAACTCCAAATTCCCAAGTGATATCACCTGAAGGTGGGTAGGCCCTGTGTTCACACCCTCACTGCCGCGGGGCAGGACGCCTTTAGTGGATCCTGACTCCTACCAGAATCACTTGGTAAGTTCCCAAAGACACTAAGAGGGTTCCAAAGGTGAGTGACCAACACCCAGTCAACCAGCAGACCTGACTGATGTTCCCCAGCCATCACACAGCTGGTGAGAGGCCCAGCATGTACAAAGTCAGGCCTTCTGGGCCCCAAGGCCGTGCTCCTCCTACCACAACCAGGGATGAAGTTCAAAATATTTAACAGCTAGTAGGGCACTGACTCTGGCCAACCAGAACAGATGTCACCAGAAATAAAGGGCTCAGCCATGGCATTACCCACGTTGATTGTCAGGTCTACACACAAAACAAAATTAGAACTCAGGGCTCCCAGGTGCCCAGGCCAGAGGCCCTTGCTATTAGGACAATGTTTCCAAGCTTTTCTGTAGAAAATGATAATACTTAATGGCACATGGGGACAAACTTGAGAGAATTAAGAGAGATGGAAGGAAATAAAAAGATATATGGTTTGGCTGGGGAAAGACCATTACATTTTATTTACATTATATTATCATTATTGAAATAAAATAAAATCCCCCTGAACTCCAGGCTGTTATATCCAACTGCCTCCACTTAGAAGTATAATAGGTATCTCAAACATAGCACCTGGTCTCCCCACCATCCCCACCACTGATGCAGTTACTGTCCTGTGTATCCTTCTGGTTGTTTAGGCCAAAATCTCTGGAGTCATGTTTGACCCTTTCTTTCATATTCTACATCCTCTATCTATTCTACATATGTATTATGTAATACTTGTATACATATTCTACATTAGAAAATCCTCTGGTCTCTAACTTCAGAATGTATTCATAAACTGCTCACCTTTACTGCTATTATTGTGTCCCAAAGCCTAGTCACCTTTCCCTTGAATTCTTACAATAGCCTTTCAAGTAGTGCCCCTAATGTGACCTCCACCCCTGCAGGCTTTCTCAATACAATGGAAAATATCAAATGATGTCTCTCTTCTGCTAAAAACTCCAGACAGCTCCCCAGTTCACTCAGAGTTAAGAGCAATATTCTTAAAATGTCCTACAAGCCACTTCACCATCAGTTCTCCTTCACCTCCCTGATCTCCTCTCCTTCTAATCTCTTATGTTCTCCACCACAAAGGCCTCATTACTGTTCTTTGAAGGTCCCAAGCTTGCTCTGCCCCTGGGCCTTTGCACTTATTCTTTCTTCTGCCTGAATACTCTTCCCCAGATGTCTGCATAGCTCATTTACTTCCTCACCTCCTCCAAATCTTTGCTCAAATGTCACTTTCTCATTAAAGCCTGCCCTGACCACCTTATTTTCTCAACCTATTTTACTCTGCTCAGTTTTTTTCCATAGTACTCATCAGCCCACATGCTGTATTGTATTATTTGTTTTTTTGCGTATCTTCAGTAGAATGTAAACTCCACAAGGACAGAAGCCTTTGTCTGCTTGTTCAGGGATCTATTCCCCAGAGCTAGGATATTGCCTGGCTCTCAAATCATATTTGTTGAAGGAGTGAATAAAAATACAAAGTATTAGGGATGATATTAAAATTTCAACTTTGCATAGCACTTAGATTTTGGCAATCAGAAACCATTTTCTAATTTTTAGATGATAACATTGTTTCCATGAGGATAACTTTTTATATCTGATTTTATGCTTGAAATGGTTCCATGTAATTCTTGTTCAGGTTTTCGGTACTGATCTCTTCACATTTTTGATAATCTCCATGGACAAGAAAACTGATGCGCAAACGTCAGCAGCACATTCAAAATTTTACAGCGGTTGAAATTATATTTAGACTCTCGGGGCTCTTCCTCTTCTTTCATTGACAAATGTAATGTTAAAATACCTTGTGTAGTGCTAATGGATTTGAAAGCTATCGAACTTTTTCATATCGAGTATTTTAAAATACTGCTGAGGCTCTAATTTGTAGCAGGTGTGAGCATCGTTAGAGCAGTCACCCGGCAACTCACTTGGACGCCACTTAAAGGGCACAGGAGCTGTGAACGTTTAGAAGCATTTGGCATTTGTGAGCACAGAGCACTGGGCCACTGCCTGTGGCTGCATCTACCTGCAACCCCACCCAGCCTCCCTGCACACACCCCATCTAGAAGCACCCTGGGGGCTGTGCCATGTGCTTGGGCACTCGGAACCAGAAGTCCTCCAGCAACTAAAGGACCATGACCTGTTCCAAGCTGGGATTCGTGTAGGTATCCAGGCTCAGGAGCATCTCCTGGGCCAGGTTTAGCACGTCACAGTGCAGCAGCATGTGATGGAGTCGTTCAGGCTCACTGCCGAGGGGCACCATAGGACACACCAGCATACTCTGCCCATGCCAGGTTTTCACCAAGAAACTTCTCAGGCCACCCTGCCCCCACCAACCCTCAGCAGCCCCAGTTGCCACTGATCTGTCTGCAGAGCTTTAGGATCCAACAGTAGTGCATCAGCGTGGCATGGCCCACTGTTTGGGACTGGGAACCCTTGGCCTGGAGTCGCACTTGCACACTAGCCAGGATGTGTCCGTGGGCAGGTCGCCTCGCTTCTCTGCATGGAGGTTTCCTCCTCTACAAACTGGGAGTCTGAATAAAATGAATGCTTGTCAGATCCTTGTCATGGATCCCTGGGATTCTGGGGAAGTGCCTCAGGGACAATTTGGGATAGAATAGGAATAGGAAGGGTCCAACTGGGAAAGACTTTTGCTCCTGCCCCTCTTCAAGCAGAACACTTCCACTTTTATCAGTCGTAAACACTGGTACCCCTTCCAAGATTTTGGTAAAAAGAGAGATTGCCGCTGCTAACATGAAAGTTTGAAAGCCACAGTATCTACTAGAGGTGTTCTCCCACCCCTGGCACCTCTACATCCCATTTTCCCTTTGCTCAAGGAGAAAATAATTCTGAGGAAACTTTTAATCAATTTACTACTGTAAAGAAGTGCCATCTTTCTCTAGTACTCCTAAGACCAAGAATCTCCAAAGTGTCTATCGAAAGGTATTTTTCAAATACAATGGGGCAGATGGCTCATATGTCTTGCCTCTGGGGTCATCTTCCCTCTGGGCCCTTCTGTGACTGCTACTAACACTAGCCTGCTTTCTCTTACCACTCAGCCTCAGGGGATGGACGGAGTCCTCCCCTTTCTTCCCCATGGCATAGGGAAGAAAGTTGGAACTTGGTTCAAGTAATATTTTACACGAAGCTGGGAAATAAATAGCAGGGGGAGAAAAGCACAGAGAATGTGATGCAGCCGGGCCACCTGGTTTACCAGCTGTGACGGGTATAGCCCTGCAGGGCTTGTAGGCCCTGTCCCATCCCCACCGGTCCCTAGAGTTCCATACCTCTGCATCATCCTCCATGATGCAGATGCCATTTTAATGACCATCACCGGGAAGAGCCCAGATATTTATAATGCTCAATACCAGGCCCATCTCATGCACCTAAGTATCCCTCACAAGGCAGATCTCTTGGGGGAAGACCCTCTTTTTCTTCAACAGCCGTGCCACCACCCTCGTCCAGGAAGATTCCATCTTCCTACAGGTGCCCCCACAGCTTAACTCCACAACAACAGCAAATAGTCCTAACAAAAGATGGATCCAGTCATAAACAAGGCATGGTTTCTTTTTAAATGCTGAAGCATGGGGGGGTACAGTAATTTTTTTTAATACTCCACAGCTTGATGGAGGCAAAGAAAGGATTCCAATGTAGGGTACTGGATAGGATGCCAGGGCTTTGGTTTATCCAGACTCCCTGCCCAAGACACCTGGGGGAGGACAGAGAAAACCAATGGGCCCCAGAGCTCTTACTGGACCCTTGAGGCACTCAAAGCAGAGAGTTTGGGCAGAGGTGGAGTCAAGCACCCCACCAACATCACCAATACCTCTGTCCAAAATTCAGACCCCACAGGGATGGCTTTATTCTGGACAAAGACACTGGGTGGCACCTACTGCCAAAGTCCTCTCAGTGAGGATTGTAGCTTCCAAAAGCTTAGGACAAAAACCCAGAGAATGTCAGCGTCCAGGGCTTCCCCTTCCTTGAGACTCTGAGATTTGCATGAACACTTTTGTTTGCTTATTTATCCTGTGGCCTCAAATTAGAAGTGAAAACCAGAACAAAGAGACAAGAGCCGTTCCTCAGGATGGAATCACCTATGTAGCCCTGGGGTTTGATCTTGCCAAGACAATTTGGAGTCTGTTACACTGTCGCAACACATCAAGTATCCTCAGGTTTCCCTTTCATCTGCTGCCTTTAGGGTTGTGCAAAGTCCAATTCAGAAAGAAGCGGGGGCTGGCCCTTTTTGGGTTTCTGGAAGACTGCAAGCCTCTCCAGACTTCCACAGGCAGCTTTCCTACTCAGGAAATCCATCCTGAGTCCTCATCCCATGGGGGAGGTGGCTGGGAAAAGGAGAAGGCGGAGACTGGGGGGAAGATTCCTGACTTGGGGTCGGGGCTCAACTCCCATCATCCTTTTATCCCAGCTTCAGGCCGCCTGTTTTGAGTAATGCCTGCTCAGATGTGGCCTGGAAGCGTACAAAGGAAAGCCCAGGGCATCCTGTCAGAAGCCTTATTAACTGCTCTTGGGTGGGCTAGCTAAAGTCTCTGAGCCTCTGTTTCCTCCTATGCGAAATGGGGATAATAAATAACATCCCATTTATTCTCCTCTCCTGCTGGTGGTGAGGCTCACATGAGATAGTGCCTATAAAAAGCCCTGTGAAGTGATAAATGCTTTTCAGGTTTCCAAAATATGCGTGTGTGTGTGTGTAGGTGTGCATGCATGTGTATATGGACAAGCATGTATTTGTATGTGCATGCATGTGCACATGGGTGTCTTGTGTGTGTACATGTATGTTCATGAGTATGTGTGAGTGTGGAGGTGTGTGTGTGCACATGCGTGTGTGCACGAGTGTATTATGTATGTTTGCATTATATATGATCCATGGGGCAGGGAGAGAACTGGCTTCCACAGGATGTCACTCCAAGATTCCCATGTCAGTTGTTATACCCTGGGCCTGGGGAAGATCAGAAGAGCTCAAATACCATCAGGGGAAAATAAATCAGCGTAGAAAGAGGACAGAGAGGAAGGCCAGCCTTTGAAGTAACTGTGCTCTCCTCTACCCTGACCTCAGAAGGGGAAGTGAGAAACCAGAGGCGGAGCCCAGCTCTGCCACGGGGCGGGGTGGGGAGCGAGGTTGGCGCCTTGCACTGAAGCTTCCTCTAACTTCTCAGCCCCGTTGTAAAGTCGCCAGGAGGAGCAGACGCTGCCTCCTAAGCCCCGTCCTTCCCCACCCACCCCCGCCCCCGCCTTACCTGCTCCCCCCACTCGCAACCAGGTTTCTGAGGAAGAGAGAATTGAATTCAATTCCACAAGGATTTATCCAGCCTCTCCTACAGTGCTTCACATTTTTTATGGTGCTCTCTGGGTGACAAAACTCTTTCATATCGATTAGCTGCCTTTGATTCTCATGGTAACATTGAAAGGCGGGTCGCAGATAAATTAGTATCCTTAATTTCCAGAAAAAGAAAATGAGACTCGGGTGTTAAGTGATTTGCCTGAAGGCATTCAGCTTGTGAGAGCGGAGCCAGAACTCACAGAGAGCTTCTGACCATGCTGGAAGGTCCCTCAGCTTCCTCAGGTTTGAACTTCAACTCATTACCGGGGCACGCAAAGCTCATGTGAATGTGCCTCCCTCTGCTACAAAGGTTTCCCTAACTTGCCCATGGGGAGGGGTTATGCCCACTGACCCCTTGTTCTCTTCACATGCCCTGCTCCAGTTGTCACCATTTGTTTATTCCCTGAGCGCTCTGCTCATTTTTGCCTCTGCAGCATCTAGCACAGTGCCTGGCACGTAGTCCACGTTGATTAATACTGAACACAAAGAAGAAGGGAAATGTTGGAAATAGCCTAAGCGGCCAATAGTAGTAGTGGAATGGTTAAATAAACCATGATACATCCCCTAGATGGACTATTATACAGTTATTAAAAATTATGCTGATGAGAAATTAGTATTGACATGAAAAATTCTTCAGTTCTAATGTTACAAGAAAACTCCAGATACAAAGTTGCGCGTGCATGATGGTCATAGCTATATAAAACGACACAAAGCCAACTGTCAAAAATCATGCAAGGAAAAAGAAGTTGGGAGAGTGGGTGATGTTTCTTTGTTCCATCTTTCCACATTATTTTTATAATGAATGTAACAGCAACAAAAATGGTAATCAATAGGCATGGAGATATTAAGGGAATTCTTCATCACTTTTACAGTTCACAAGTGACTTACTTCTTTTGTGCTGAAAACTTACTAATAGGATGTCAGAGCTGTTTTCTAAAAATCTGGTGAAGTCCTGGAGGCTGGGAAAACATCCAGCAGACAGGCAATCTAAAGAGGTTGCCTCCAACTTTAGGAAATAAAGTGGTGGTCATTAGGAACTCGTCTGCCTCAGGTTCACCAAGAATGAGGCATCCCTGGCTCACCTCATTATCCTCTTGGAAAAAGTTACTAGACTGGTAGATAAGGAGAATGTAACGGACATAATGTGTATTGATTCTACAGTATATTTGACAAAGCCTCTCCTGTCCTTATGAACGAGGTGGAGAAATGTAGGCTGGAAGATAGCACTGTAAGGTGGACTCAAAGGGGATTGAGCGACAGATGCAAATAGTGCAGTGTAATGGATGCAAGGCCATTCTGGAGCAGGGATAGCAATTTGTGATGCCTGTTGAACCATTGCCTCTGCCTCACCCCTAAGTCGACATTGCTAATCGCTCTTTTTCTCTGAACCCAGATGGAGCCTCAGAACCCTTCTCAGTATAGGTCTCCAAGCAGCCATCACCCATCAGTCAGAACAGACATGCCAGTGGAAGCCCATTAACCATCCTTGACTTTTAGGGAAGACTCAGGCACATGCCACAGGATTGTTTTTTTTTATTCAGTCCTGTTCAGCGTTTATCAATGCTTTGGACTGAAACCCTAAAAACATGTGTATCTGATTTACAGATGACTTAAAGTTCAGAAGGGAAGATGAGAGAGTCAAACTTTTGAACTATCTGACCACACAGACACCAAGGGATGATTTTAGAGCAGCACGTATATAATCCCATACTTGAAAAAATGAATGGCAAAATGCAGAACAGCGATAATATGATGTGATAGCAGTTCATGAAATGGGGGGATGGAAGTCGAGGGGGCGTGGGCCAGTGGCAAACCTGAAGTGTTAGTGACCACGAACTCAGCTTGAGCCACAGAACACTGGGTGCGGCTGTTGATAAGGTAGTATAATCCTACACTTTTTTTTAGTATCCATTGTTTTTTTATTTTATTTTGGTATCGTTAATGTACAACCACTTGAACATTATGGTTACTAGACCCCCTATTATCAAGTCCCCCCCACATACCCCTCTACAGTCACTGACCATCAGCGTAGTAAGATGCTATAGAATCATTGTTTTCTCTATAAATACTGCCTTTCCCGTGTCCCCTCCCGCTGTTTTATGTGTGCTAATCGTAATGCCCCTTTTCCCCCCTTATCCCTCCCTTCCCACCCATCCTCCTCAGTCCCTTTCCCTTTGGTAACTGTTAGTTCATTCTTGGGTTCTGTGAGTCTGCTGCTGTTTTGTTCCTTCAGTTTTTCCTTTGTTCTTATACTCCACAGATGAGTGAAATCATTTGATACTTGTCTTTCTCTGCCTGGCTTATTTCACTGAGCATAATACCCTCTAGCTCCATCCATGTTGTTGCAAATGGTAGGATTTGTTTTCTTCTTATGGCTGAATAATATTCCATTGTGTATATGTACCACCTCTTCTTTATCCATTCATCTGCTGATGGACACTTAGGTTGCTTCCATTTCTTGGCTATTGTAAACAGTGCTGCGATAAACATAGGGGTGCATATGTCTTTTTCAAACTGCGCTGCTGCATTCTTAGGGTAAATCCCCAATCCTACGCTTTTTAATGGAACTACAGGACCTGGGATGTAAGACATAAAGATGACCTAGATTCTTCTAAAACACTAGAGACCCTAAGTACGGTGCATGCATTCCCTGACTCTCCTATGTAAGTCAAAATGCATTAATAGTAAGCCACAAAATGAAAGTAGGTAAAGGCCAGAACATTCTACTTTTTCCTATGAAAACTGCATTGATTATGTTTGAAGTGTAAAAGATCAGCTTTTAAAAAGTGAATGCCTTTGCTTCACCGTGGCCCTAGCGATTTGGTTAGCATGCACATTGGCTATAGCATCGGGTGCAGCTCGCTCAGTCCATTTCGAGAGGGACTTTGCTGCACCAGGGTCTAGAACTGACTGGTCCCTCCCATCTTCCAAAACCCTCTGTGGCTCGCCTGTGTGTACAGAAGGCAATCTCTCTTGTCTGGAAGCATTCAAAGCCGGCCAGGGACTGAAACAAGAGGCTGCTTTTAAAAATCAAAACAGGACAAGTGATTTAAAAGCCAGAAGTACCAAAAGGCTTGATATACAACCATCTCTGTTCTACCCCTCTCCACGATTTCCTGTTCCCCAGGGGCCACCATTTAAATCTTTTTGATTGATTTATTCTGGTAATTACTTTCATTTTTCTAAATAATGTTTTTACTGATATATCTTAATTTATGTGCCTAACAAACTATCTACTGAGTCCCTGTGATGGTGGTTAAATGTTGAATTTTCTTACTCCATCCTTCCCTCCCCTTCCCTCATCCTCCCCCACTGTTGCTGTTTTTGGTAAAAATCAATAAATAATGTTTATGGCTTTGCTTATGGAAATACTGTTTACTGCCTCATCACATTAGTTACACATCTTGTTTTGTATAGCTTTTTATTCTCCCAAGAGCTTCTAATTCCTTTCTTTTTGCCTTACGTTGTCCTTATAGAATTCCTCATGTTTTTAAATTTTCTAGTGTTTTATCACTTCAGGCATTCCAGAAGTCTCTCTTTCATTTTCCCTGAAAACCTCTTCCCAGAGACCCCAGTCCTCCTGTTCCAGTCTGGACCAGTTGTTCTTTGCATGACCAGGATAGTATAGTCATCAATCTTGGTATAGCTGCTTACTACTTTCTTGGGAGAGATCCAATATTCTCCTTGGCTCATATCTTCCTCTCTCTTGATTTATTCCTTTTTTCAGGAGTACATCCTCAAGTAAATTCCTAAGAAAGTGCATAATGGAGAAATTATCTGAGTCCTGTATGCCTGAAAATGTATTTGTTTTGCTGTTGTACTCAATTAATTATAACTTTTGAAAAATAACAATTAAATAAAACTTCCAGGTTTCCGGTTTGGAAACTATTCTCATTCAGATCTTTGAAGGCTTGCTGCAATGTCTCCTTCCATCCTATGGCACAGGTGATAAATGTGCACTGCAATCCAGTTCTAGTTCTTGTAGATACCCTGCCACAGCCTCCTTCCCCTTATATCACTGTTCTCAGGACCTCACCTTTCTTATCCTTAGCATTCTCAATTTTCATTCATTTGCTTGAGCACTCCATAGAACCATTCCATCTGAATACTTTGTTCAATTCTAGGAAATTATTTCGTAGTGTTTTGAAATTTTCCTTCCCTCGATTTTCCATTTTCTTTCTGGGATTCTCTTAACCAGAAGAGGGACAGCCTGCACTGATCCTCTGTATCTTTTATTTTTTTCTTTCATATTTTCTGTTTCTTTTTGTTCTTTCTCAGGAAGATTTCCTTGACCTTATCGTCTTAAATTTCTATTAAATTTTTTAATTTAGGAACTCCTAAAGAAATATATATACATCGATTTTCAAGAGGTCATCTCTTGATTGATCCTTTTTCATAGCATCCTGTTCTTGTCAAATGCATACAGTATTATCTTAATTTCCTTGAGAATCTATTAGAATCTTTCTAGTGTTTGTTTTAAAACTATCTTCTTCTATGATCAGTTTTGCTATTTAAAAAAAAAACCTTCAAATATTTGGGATTCTTGGATATCTTTTCATATATAAGAATGAGAGTATAAAAAGCCACTTAGAAGTTTTGTGTTCATGGGCAGGAATGGCTGATTGTTGGACTTTATCTTGGGATGATTGGGTTAGGAACCAGCCATTTTACTGGGAGACACCCAAGTGTCCTAATAAAGCAGGATCTTTGTTTTAGGATTATTCAATTTCTTTAGAAGAAATTTTTTTTTGTCTGGGGTAGAAATTTGGCTGCCAGGAATTCTACGCAGTGTGGAGATGAGTGTTTGGTACGTGGATTTTGCAACCAGTCACCCTGATTTAGCTCCAGATATAACTTCTATTCCCTCATGTCCCTTACATCTGAGATCAAAATCTACTTCCTTGGGCAGGTTGACTGTATTCTCTGTAGAATGCAAAGAATTCTCTTTTCTTAGCTTCATCAGTGACCATTCCACCATCTGCTGTCCTCAAGGCATTTAAAGATATCTCTCATTTGCTGATAAACCTCTCATTCTCTTTGTTATATATTATTATTATTTTTATAAATTATTACACATATGCAGGAAAATATAGGGGATAATGATAAAATATTCATACACCTATCCCCTCACTTCTGTTAAATCATTCATTTATAACATTTGCTATATTTGCTTCCTACCTTTTTTAAAAAAAAAAGAAGTAAAATGTGATAGATGCAGTTGATATTTACCCCTACTCCATCTTATTTTCCTACCTCTGGTTGTAACCACTGTTCTGACTTTGGTATTTTCCACTCCCGTGCATGTTTTTACACTTCTGCTACATATATGATACATGGGATATATGAAAAATGCCGTTGCATTGAATGTCTTGTTATTTTTACATAAAGATCTCAAGCCATACCTATTCATCTTCATATGAATCTTCTTTCAACATTTGTTGAAGTCTATTAAATTTGCCCATGTAGCTTTACTGCTGTAGTGTTTAATTATTCACTGTCCTCCTGTCAATGGAAATTTAGACTGTTTCAATATCTCACTGTTACATACAGTGCTAGTTTGAACTTTCTTGTACTTTTCTTCCTGAGCACATGTGCAAAAGATTCTCTAGACATGTGGGCTTCCTCAACTTCACAACATGTTGGCAAACTGTCTCCCAAGTAGATATATCAATTTAGCCTCATACCCCTCAGCAGCATAAGAGGGTTTTCTTGATCCACGTATTTGCCAGTAGCCCATACTGTCAATAAATCAGATTTGCTAATCTGGTTAGTTGAAATGGTATCTTGCTTTTAGTTTACAATTTATTTATAACAAATGAAGTCGGGCTTCTCTTTATTAGCATTCAAGCTCCCTCTTCTGTGGACTCAATGCATATATGTCTTCTGCCTGATTTTCTATTGGGTTATTATTATCTTAGTAATTTATATCTTTACATCTGGCATAACCTGGAAGCTTGTTAGAAATGCAGAGTCTCAAGTCTCGCCCTAGACCCACTGATTTGGAATCTTCCTTTGGATAAGATTCATGTGATTTGATTGCACATTTAAGTTTAAAAACACTGGTTTAGAGCATTTTGTGTAAGACTGGAATGCTCTGTCTCTTAAATATTTGGTAGGAGATCCCTGTAAAATTACCCAAGAATGATGTTTTGTTAGTCATAGCTGTTGTTGATGGTGGTAAATTTTTAGTTTCTTACTCAATTTCTTTAATGATTAAAGGCCCATTCTTATTTTTAATTTCCTTCTGAGTAAGTTTTAGTAAGTTATTTTTTTCTAGAAAACTGCATGTTATCTATGGTTCTTACCATATTTTATTTAAAAAATCATATTAATCTTATGATTTTTTAATTCTCTGCTATATCTGGAGTTCTATCTCCTTTTTCCATTTTAATACCATCTGTTTGTGTAATACCCCCACCCTCCATCAGTCCTGCAGAGGTTTGTGTGTTTTATTAACCTTTTCAAAGGACTGGATTCTGGTTTTAATGAACTCTTCCCTCTGACATTTTCTATTTCATTATTTTCCACTTTATCTTTATTATCTTCTTTCTACCTTCTTTGAGTTTACCCTGTCTCCCTTTTCCAACTTTTTGAGTTGAACTCTTATCTCATTAACTTTTAAATCTTTTTTATGATTTAAGCATTTGGGGATATATATTTCCCACTAATTACCACTGTTGCTGTGTCTTACATATTCTGATATGTCATGCTTTTATTATCTTTTAGATTTTTAATGTTTTCTGATTTCTATTTTTATTCCTTCTTCAACCCATGAGTTATTTAAAAGTGTGTTTTAAAATTTATGTATGGAATATTCTAAAAAGACTTTTTAAATGTTTTTCCAATTTAATCACACTGTGGATCAAGGACATGGTCTTTACAATATTAGATCCTTGGTGTGTATGTTGTGATGTGGTCTAGGACCCCACACAGGGTCTGTTTTTACAGATGTGCCCTGTGTACTTGAAAAGAATGTGCATTCTCTAATTGTTAGGTGCAGCTCAATCTTGTTATATTTTTCAAACCTTTGTCCTTCCTCATATTTATCTGCTTAACCTATCAATTGCTGAGAGCTATGTTACAAGTATCATTGTGATTTCTATGTGTAAATTTCCTCTTGGAATTCTCTAAATTTTGACTTTTATAAGGCTATCTTATTAGCGTCATGAAAATTTCAGACCCATATATATTCATGGCAAATGGTTCCTCTTATTATTCTGTAGCATCCATCTCTATTCTTAATAATAATAGTTAGACTGAGATACAACAAAATACTTCTACACCAATGTTTTTTGGATTGGTATGTAGCTGGTGTATCTTTTTCCAATTTTTTAAGTTCAACTTTTCTGTCTCTTTCCTTTTAAGATGTGCCTCTCGTAAGCAACACAAAGCTTTTTAAAAAATGCAATCAGGCAATCTGGGTTTAACAAGTAAGTTTAGCCACTTTACATTCTTATGATTATTTATGTATTGGATTTAATGCTGCTGCTTCATTTTGTGCTTTTTTGCTCACCCTCTATTTCAGTTACTACATCTCTATAAAAAATGGTATAAAGCAGACATATATTAGGCTCACAGATTCTGTGGGTCAGGAACCGGCCAGGGCCTAGCTCCACCATATCTGGGACCTCATCTAGAGGACTTGAAAGAGAAGTCGTCTCAGGACTCAATCACTCACACGTCTGGTGCCTGATGCTGGCTTTCTGCTGAGACCTCAGCTGGGACTGTCAGGACAGACAACCTGCATGTAGCCTCTCCACAGAGCTGGGAGTTCCTCGCAATATGGTAACCAAGGTCCAAGGGCAAAAATCTTGAGAGAGAGCGTCAGGTAGAAGCCACATTGCCTTTGGTGATCTAGCCTCAGAAATCACACAGCGTTATTTCTACCACATTCTAGTTGTCAAAGTAGTAACAAGATCCTCCTGCCCAGGTTCAAAGAAAGAAAGAGTAGACTTTTTCTCTTGGTGGGGAGTAGCAGGGTTTTGGCGGAGCATGTGGGATTCGAAATATTGTAGTGGGCATTTTCAGAAAAAACAGTCAACCACACCCTCCTTTTTATTAGCTTTATCTTCTTGGTCTTCTGCTGGAATGATTGAGGCTTGTTAAAATTATTCACTTCTGCCTACAGTTTTGGAAGGTATACATTCTTTTTGACTTTTTAAAGTGTGTACCCTTGAATTTTTGGCAACATAAAATGTTTTATATGCAAGATAAAAATCCAAATTTAATCGGTGTCTCTGTTTTCCTCTCAAATAAAACAAGGATCTCAGAACATCTCATTTTAACTCCTTACCACCCTTTCCCCAACTTACATATTCTGTTGTTCATTTTTTAATTCCATTTTGACTTGTACCCTCCATTTGTTATTATTATTGTGTTTGGTCTTTTTTATATATAACATCCTAGGCTTGTTTCAATTCACTGGCATGGATCTTGCTTTTTTACCATGTTTTTAATGCATTTATTCCATGGTAGTACCTTCAACAAAGCTCTGTAGTTAACTCTCAATCATTTTATATCTGAAAATGTCTTTGTTTCACCCTCACACTAGAAAAATGATTTATCTACAAGTAAAATTCAAGGTTGACAGTTATTTTCTCTCCAAACTTTAGATATATTTTTCCACTACTTTCTGTAGTCCATACAAATCTTCTTTTAGGTAATCTGTGTCTTTTATCTCTGCTTATTTCAAAGCTCTCCTTTGCCTTTAGTGCTCTGACATTTCACAGCAGTTTCTTGGTGTGCATTTAGTTCTATCTGTCCTACTCAGGATTCTTGACAAAGATAAGCATTTCCAATTCTAGAAAATTCTCAGTCCCTATCTCTTAGAATATTGCCCTTCTCTAGTCTCCTTGTTTTGTCCTCCTTTACTATTAGCCAGATGTTGAACATTTTCATTCTAGTCTCCATGCCTCTTAGTCTCTAAAGTTTCCACCTTTTTATATTCTGTGTTGCATTATAGGTAATATTTTAAGATTACTTTTTGTTCACTAATTCTTTAGTTATTTCTAATATATTGTTTAAATTTTCCATTGAATGTTTAACTTCAATAAGTATATATTTCATTTCTATAAGTTTTTTAAATCTACCTCTTCTGTTTTCCTGGTGGCTTTTTAATGTTCTCAATTCCTTCTTATATGTGCTCAATTATTTCAAGAAATAGACTATTTTCAGCACCCAAAATCCTCTTTAGGCCCTTCCCAGTCAAAATCACTCCTCTTCCAAAGAAAATCACATCCTCACTTTTATGGCAAACATCTTTTGCTTTTCTTCCTTCTTTTACCACCTAACTTCTTCATGTATTTTTAAATTGGGTCATAAACTCATCTCTGGCAGGATTTTCTCTCTCAGATCCTGGGCAAACATAGATGAGAACATGTTTTCCTAAGGACATCTTTTGTTTGCTTATGTTAGGAGCCCCAAATGAATCAAGTTACTCAGGACCACATTTTAATATAAAATTATCAGCTCGCTTGTTTCTGTGCCGTAAAGCTGCTGTGAAGTCAAAGACCAAATCTGCATGAGGCACTGGTCCGTGGTTATAAACTACCAGGGAAGACCTTTACCTACTCCTTCGGAGACAGACAAACTTCCTTGTCATCTTCCTGGACTAGCAGTGGACTTTTTCCATCCAGTTCTTTGATGGGAGTGAAACAAAGCTCTAAGCAAATATCTCCGCTCCAATATTCCTCCTCAAAAAGCCCAAAGCCTAGCCCTTGGGCCCACATGAGCACTAACCTGATACGCTGGGTCCACAAAGCTGGAAAAATCATGCTACAGCTGCACTGTCAATTCCTATGTCTCCGGCTCCAGATTCTTTATGTTGGGCTCCTTGGTGAATGTTCTTACTTTCTTAAAGGTCAGTTAGGCATTTACAGATTAGGTGCCTTCCTAGGTTTTTTTTCCTAGCCATGCATCCTGGCTACCTGGATCACCACACTGATGAACTGAAAGTCAACCCCCTCTTCCTCAGCTTTGAATCCCACCATGGCCCACCCCACCTCCTTCCCTCCAGCACATGAAGCCCCCACTCTGCCCGAGTCTTTCCTGGCCCATTCCTGTGCCCACGTGCCCTCTTATTCCAGTGACTCCCTACAGCCCTTCTGCAGACCCCCAGTGTGTGGCTGCCTCCGAGGTCACCACTCTTCCATCTGGTCCGTGTCCGGTATGTGCTGCTTATCTTTGGGTTCTTGTGAGTTTCTGCTTTTTTTTTTATTCCTTATTTTCATTTTAGTGGGGACTTGGAAGGGAGAGGAGATCAAATCATGTTTAATTCTCCACATTTAGCCGGAAGTCCAAATAGTATCTTATCTTTGTGTTTCTTTAATTACAAGTGAGATTGCACTTCCTACCATATGTTCATTTAAAAAAATCTTTTTGTGGCATCAATTACATGCATTTCCTTTACCTATTTTGTGCTTGTTCTCCTCACCCCACCCGCACCCCATCTGGATTCTTCGACTATTCCTTTCAATTATTTACGTCGAAACATGAACACTTGGCCTGGAAGATTGGAAGCAAATATTTTTCTTCAGCCTTCACTTTTTTTTTACAAAAGTGTTTTATTAGTTTGTTAGTCACATAAATTCTTAATTCTATGTAGTTTGATCTGCCAGGTTTAACCTTTCTTCTGTTGCTTCTGCATTGATTGGGAGAGTGGAATTGCTCTGCAAAGCCTCACCTGCTACTTCTATTGTGTGATTCTGCAGGGAGAGAAGGCCTTGACAGGAAGCAGAGAGGGAGCAAGAGGAAAGTTTCATTAGAGCTTCCGTTTGACCCTGTCATCTGTCAGTACATGGATGATTGAGAACTGATTGCAAGTGAAATTGATAAACTGACCTTCTTAATTACATGCCGATACACCCTATCATTCACATGGGCAGGAAAGTCATCTCCAGGCTCACCCTCAGGCCTGTGCTCACCCACCCTCTTCCTTGAGATTTTGCACTTGGTGACCTGCCCTTCCAGTTGCCATTAAGACCCACTAACCTCCTGTTGCCCAAAGTGCAGAAAGATAACCAACATCCAGTCTTTAGTCCTGCCTGAGCTCCAGCGCCCCCAGCTAGTGCAGAAAGAAGAAGCAACATATATCTCAAGCACCTCTGATGGTAGCTGGCATGATGCTTGATAACAGAATTTCTCAGACAACGGGCCCAGGCTGGAGAATTTTAATATTGTCTTTCCCTACAAGTAATTTCCAATGTTTATGCTCTGTGGAGCCCCTTTTGCGTGTCAGAGCAGAACAAATGCCAGTTTTAATGGACTTGCTAAATCATAAAAACTGCTTGCAAAATTGCATCTGATTAAAACAGGAAAATGTTCCATTATTCAGAAAAATCTCCCTGCAGAGGCTCACGGAGGCGGCTGGAGGTGGAGAAATGCAAGGAGTGCCCAGATCCCGTGGAGTTTTCTCTCCACGGAAAAGATGCAGCCCCATTTACAGTCCTCCTCTCTCCTTCCGAGGTCCCCAGTCCTTCTGCCTTGCTTGATGAAAGGGAAATTGTCATTAGTCATTTTGTAATTAATTTATATGACAACACATTATTAGCCAGGCACAGGGTGCATGACAAGATGCAGCCAGTTAGGGGATGGTAGGGTTGGGGTGGAGGATATTCTGAAACCTCTGAGTTGCCTATGACAGTTTCCAGAAAGCAAAGGCCAATACAGCAAGAGCTGAAAAACCTGCTCTCTTCAGCTGGGCCAGGCTCTCCCAGCTAGCAACAAAATCTAAAACTGAATTATTCCACAGCAATACGTCACCCACTCAGAGCCCCTTCCAGTGGCTTGTCTGATTTGGGCATTTAACCTAACAGCCCCTTAGACTGATTGGACCAATATCAACAGGAAGCACTGTTTGTGTGTAGAGAATTGCCCTAGGTCTGGAGAGAAAGCAAAGCAAAGCATTGCCCTGTCCTTGTGGACTTCCCCGTCCAAAGGGAACAGTAAGACATAGAGAAAGACAGCACAAGGCAGGCAGAGTCCTACATATAGAGCGGGGTTTCTCTAGACAAACAAGGACATAATGAATGGCAGCTGAGTCCCTACCGGTCAACCCCGGTCAGTGTCATTCAGTTATCAGAGCCAGTCTGGGCAGGCCCTTCCACTATCAGGACCTCAAGGGGAGAATCTGGCACCAATTAGGTGTCTCAGTTATATGGCACAGTGTAAGAAATAACAGTGACATTATTTTCTGTGATCCTGTGGGATAACTGGGCTCCGCTGGGCAGCTCTTCTATTCCACTTGGTGTCAGACCGGCTCTAGGCTGTGCTTAGCTGGGGCTGGAACATCCAAAATGGCTTCAGTGCCATGTCTGGCACCTGGGGTGGCTGGAGGGCTGCCTGGCCTCTCTCTCTCCATGTGCCCTGCTGAACTGTGTGCTCTGTCAGCAGCCAACAGTCCAGCCTGTGCGTCTCTGCATGGCTGCTGGATCTCAGGCCTGCACCTGTCAGAGTGTCCCTTCTGCCACAGTTCAGTGGCCAAAGAAAGTCAGAGGGCTGGCCCAGGTCAAGGGGAGAAAGAAGAAATCCCACCTCTTACTGGAGAAGGGCAAGATACGTACCGGGATGGGAGAGATTTTGGTGGCTGTCTTTGCAGACAATCTGCCACACGGTGGCTGCCTGGAAAAAGGTGGGGTTTGAAGTCAGATGACCTGAGTTTGAGTTCCACTTCTCCCCTCTCTTGTTGAGGGAACTTTGGCAAGTCACAAGACCTGTAAATTATGGCTCCCTCTTCTATAACATTCCTTCCACCAGGTATTCATGGGGGCGGATTTGGTGACATGATGCATGGCAGAGCACTTGGCCAGTGACAGCCTGTTTTAGATGGGGAGGGGATGGCCCCGGTCTTCCTCCTCCCTCCCCACCCTGGGCCCCATTGTTGCCTCAGCTAATCAGGACCCTGCTTTGCTTCGGTAACTTAAACTATACTCTTTTCCTTTTCCCATTTAAAATGCCTTTATTCCTCTTGGGTTGCCAAAATTTCCAGTTTTGCTTTCTGGCTCTGCCTTCAGTGCTTCATCAAGATGCATCCCCGTCTTTCCCCTGGACAGAGCCCGTGGCTCCGTGGGGCACCTGGCCAGAGGGCTCTTGGGGGCCGAGATTGGCTGCGCCCTGCCTGCTGAGCCTTGCATCTGCGGGCAGAGCTGCATCTGCCTAGCGGGTGCTCCTTCCCCTAAGGCTCGCCCAGGCTCTGTATGGACTCAGAGTACCTGCTGCTGGCCCTGGCAGGACTTCAGAGGCCACCAAGCCCTGCACCAGCCCGCTGAGCCCCGTCCACAGCTGCAGGGGCTTCCCTCTGGGGTTAAGGACCCTGCCCTGTTTACCCACCAGCAACTGCCTCTGGCCTTCTCTGCTTCCCTTCCTGGCCCTCTCTGCCCCATGCCCCGCTGCTGCCTGTCGCCCCTTGTCCTCCCTGCCACAGAAATTATTTTTATAAACTCCTCCTTGACTGAAGAACCACTTTAAAGAATTTAAAACACGAATGCTTTCTCCTAATGAGAGAGAGAAGAGACACAGAGGCATTAAATTCTCTAGAGCTTTCCTGCAGCATTCTGATGTCGCTATCTCTGGATATATTTCTGTTCCCACAACACACAAAATACTGGCTGGGGAGTATCACTGCCTATTTTAGAGTCATCCCCTTGAGCACTTTGTCTCCTTCTAGGATTTCCAAACTCTACACAGTATCAATAGCACAGACTTCAAAAGTTGGGGGTGGACACGATGCTGGATTCCGACTTTAACCAACATTTGCCAAGTGCTCACCACATCCCACCTCTGGCTGGGCCCCAGGGACGGAAGCAACACAACACAGGGCAAGAACACTGCCCCCATCAGCCCACCCAGAAGGAGCCACTGGTACCCTGGTCTTTAGGAAGGATGTCAGCTGCTCTCATGTGCCATGAGGCCAGATGTCAGCGGCTCACGTGCGCCATGAGGCCAGTTCTGCCTTTACTCATCAAGGGGCCTGCCGGGCACCCATGAGACTCTGGAGGTACAACCCTAGCGATTCTTACCCCAGCCCGCCCTTGGTGATCTGGTTAGTCTTTGTTTTCTGGACTTAACCCTCTGACTCCCTGCTGTTTGGAAGCCAGCCTGGCTGGCCATATCTGATGTCCACTCTTGCCCTCCCCTGGGGGCCACTTCCCCTATGGTGAAGGGGCTGCTCCTGCAGAACCACCAAGCCACTGCCACCTGGCTCCAAGCCACCCAAACACCCCCCACAACCCCTTCTGTCTCCCTTGCCCCTTGGGCAAGGACAGTGGGGCCTCCAGATGCCCTCCCCATCCCAGAACTGGCCTCTGTAACTGGGTCCCTGCCCTGCCCTGCCCTGCTTGTCACAGCTTCCATCTGTCCCCTATCAGCCTGTGTGGCTGGGGTCCCATCCCTCTACCTCCTGAAATAGTCTTCTATGTTTCACTTCTCCACGTACATGAGGCCTGAATTCAGGCTGCCTGCATCTCTTGCTTAGACAAGAAAACAGCTCATAATACACCTCCCTGCCCCCAGTGTGTCCCTGAAATGCATTCTTTATAACGAAGCTGAGGAATCCTTCTAAAACCCAGGGTGGCATGTCCTTCTCCACTTGGACCACTTAGATGGCTGTCTTTCCATGGCCTTCATGCCACTCATGGCCAGCCCTGCTGCCGTGCCACTCCCTCACCCACTGCCCCACACGGGGCCAGACAGAGCCACTCCCCCTACCCTATGCTTGACGCTTTCTCTCACCTCTGGAGTGTTAAGTCCCGGGTTTGGACCTCAGCACTGTGCATTCCTAGCCATGCAACCTCTTACTATTAGCTGAATTCATAAGAACTCTAATCTGCCAGGAGAAATGAATTTAGACTTGGACTTGGTAGACAATAATAATACTTATGATTATGATAATAATAGTAGCAAATACTTAGATTGTGCAAATTAATTAAGCAAAATATTTAACCTTTTAAAGCCTCAGTTTCTCCATCTGTAGAATGAGGATGGTAGGGTTGATTCGAGGTTGAAATGAAATAATGTCTGTACAGCCTCTATTTTGTGCCTGGAAATGGCAAGTATTCCATAAAGATGAGCTATTATTATTGTGCTGACCTAACCACCTGGAATTTGATTCCACTTTATCTGATGCCTTGGCCCTTTCCCTGCCCAACCCACCTGGATACCTCCTGCTGATCTTTCAAGTTATTTTAGATGTCATTGCCTCCGGGAAGTCTTCCGGGACCCCTTCGGTGCTGCTTCCATGAATCCCTGCACTGAGCCCTATTATAGGATGGACCTCTCACACCGAATCATTGCAGCAATTTACTTCTCTGCTCCCCTTTTAGCCTGGCAGCCCCTTGAGAGTAGGACGGCATGTTCCTGGTATGGTTATCTTATCCCCAGTGTAATACCTGTAGCAGGTGAGCAGGAAGCATTTGGTTTAGGAGCCAACAAAGGCCTAGTGGGCTTCACATGCAAGCATGCTGGTCCCCAGGGCAGGACCAGCCCTATCCACGACTTCCTACCCAGATGAGAAGGCAAGAATAGTAAGCATCAAACAGTGGTGAATGGCTCAAGATGGCATATGCGTGCCTTACAGAGTGAGCAAGACAGACAATCAGGGAGCCGAGTGCTCAGAGAAGGGAGCTATCACTGTCATGTATTGAATATTGTTTGAAATAAGTGGGCCATCGACCAGGACATGGAAATTGCTTTTGTCATACAGAAAGTCTCATTGCAACAGTACTTGTAGTAACAGGATTTGACTTGTAATACAGAGCATTTATAGGACCTTTGTGATCCCCAAGCACTTACCATACGTTCGTGAGATGCATAGTGTAAAAAAATATCCCAATTGTTAGAAGATTGGCAGCTCCAATTTCCTGAAGCAGGTCTTCAAATGCTCTCTGATCACACCCTTCCCACCAGGCTCTAGGATTTCTCCTTTTCACAGGCCCATCTGGAGTGGGCACGGGCCTCTGCCAGGAAGAAGAGTGCCTCCTGGGATACAGGTGGACCTGCCTGCCCAGGGGATTGCCTCTGGTTTTTCTGAGGAGAGGAGAGGCACATCGCCACCCAGACGCTGGGTAAAAGTAGATTCACATCCAACAGTTCCTTCCCTGCTCGCTAAGGGGACACCATGCTTCAAAGCAAGACTGCTGGCACTCTCGCCTGCAGGAAGAGAACAGACGGTCACACTTCAGCACACTGCTCCTGGGGACTTGGGACACCCAAATGCAGCTGATTCATACCCCAGATTAGCTGTCCCTGGGTGCCCAGCACCCACCTTACCGGTTCTGTTTGGTGTGACTTGCCACATGCTGTTGACCCAGCAACTGGGCTTTCTTGTTCCCAAGGCCACGGACATGGCCTCTCCTTGCCCACAGTCTGTATTCTGTCCGTGGCAGAACAGTGCCAGGTACACAGCAAGCACCATCTGAGTGACCACTCACCATCACCCTTACCATCACCATTTTCTTCAATCCAGGTCCAAATTCACCCTTTTTGGCTGATGTCCCTGAGTGAGAGCAGATTATTCTTGTTTGGTATTTTCCATTTAGAAAGCTCTTCCACATGGAGTATCGTATTTCAGCCTCGCAGCCAATCCAGAAAGGTAAAGAGCTGGGGTACCGAGAGGCAGTCACATTTTTCTGACAGAGAAAGGAGTTTCTGAAAGGTGAAGTGCCTTCGCCCAAGTCACATGCCGGAGGTTAGTGACCATGCTGATCTCAAGATCCCAGAATTTTGACTCCCTTGATGCACACACTTTTTAGACCATGATTTGCAGCAAGAAATGTATTTTATATCAGAAACACACACACACACACACACACACGAACCGGAAACATTTCCCTAACTATGTGTACTCTCCTTCCTCACACTCCCTGTCCATTCTTTCCCCACTAATAGTGCAGAACTTCTTCTTTTATTCTGTATCTACAGTCCTTGCTACCCAACCTTCCCACCCCCAGGTCTGCTTCTCACCCAATATTTTTTTCCCCTCACCACTTCCTCAGCCCTGATTCACTACTTTGCACTTGTCTGTATGTTGCTTTGCAAGCATCTTAAAGCCCGATGTGTATCACTCCCCACGTAGGTCATAAGCAAGGCGAAGTCAGGGTTTTCTCCATAAGCCTTTGCGATGCCCATTCAGGCCTGAGCCCACAGATGGGGCCCTCCAGAGCTAGCCCTGCCTCTCCAGCTTTCCTCCAGGGCTCTTTGAAGGACCTTGGCTGGACTCTCGACTGGTGTGTATCTCACTGGGATTAATATAGACCCCTTTCAAGCCTTGACACCTGCCGGCAGCAAATGTTTATTGGGCAGAAGTTATTGGAGAAGCAGCATCTAGAGATAGTGGGACTCAGGCCCTCAGGGAGAAGGAGAGAAAGGACGAGGTGAGGAGGTGGGCAGAGAGGCACCCAGATGACAGAGCAGCTTTAGGACAGGGCTTTCGGGGTTGGACAGAAGGGAGCTCCACATGGGACATTCACCCAGTGACCCTCCTGGGGCCCCCTCAGGCAGAGCAAACCCCGGAGGAGCTCACTGCTCAGCCCCCAAGAAAATGTTCATATCCACAGCTTCTGTCCAGAGGGCATGGGGCGAGGCTGCTCTAGCAAAAGTCTTGTTTCACAGTCGCTGCAGCCTGGTGTATTAGTACCCCCCCATGCCCAGACAGGGAAACAGGCTGTTTGGTGATATCAAAAAAAAGAACAGCGAGAGTAGAGATCCTGTGCCCTTTGCCCCTCCCAGTTACATCTGCTTTGAGCGCCGGATCTCAGCCTTGGGAGAGGTAACTAATTCTGATGCCTGGGTTCCACACCGGGACATTCTGCTTAACTGGCCTGGGATGGCCCAGACATCAGCCCTGAGTACGGACCACTAATGTGCGGTAAGGTGAATAGTGATGCCTTAGATGCTATTAGAAGGGGTGTGTGTGTGCACGTGGAGAAGCATCGTCCCAGGCTGATGCCAGCAGAGGGGCAGCTAGGGGCCAGGGTGACCTTGGGATGTTGGGCCCTGGGTCCCCAGGAAGCAGGTGGGATAAGATGGCACTGCGGTCATGCCACTGGAGGGAGAGAAGCTGCGCGACCATACTCCCACCCTGTCTTTGGAAGGCAGTCCTGTTTCTGTGACCTCCCACTTGTCCCCGGGGAGTCCCAGGGTCATAGCGCATGCAGGAGCACCAGCGAATCAGATGCCAAGCATCCTTACTAGCATCTTAGACCCCTTCTTCAGGAGCCTCTCAAGGGCAGTAAGCTCAGCAAGGTCAGAGCACTGTCTGTCTTGGTCATTGTTACTCTGTGGGTGTGACACGTACTAGGCACTCTGCAAATGCTTGGGGAACCGCGAGTGAACAAAACCCAAGAACCTGCTTAGCCCTGGTTGCAGACAGGGAGGTGGATCTGGAGAGGGAAGAGTAATGGTCATAGCCAGTGATGGAGTGATTCACATGGACCAGGAGGCACAAGTGACACACTCCGGCATGAACTCCCCTAATCTCTCAACAGCCCTGAGGCATCCTTAACTCCCATTTTGAGAATGAGGAAACTGAGGCTCAGAGAGATTAAAAGGTTACACAGCAAGTAAGTGGTCAGACTGCACTGCACCACATGGCCTGCAGGCCGCAGCCAGCCCCAGCGTGTCCCAGCTCTCCTTCCCTCCTGCTCAGGCGCACCGGCCAGGCAGTGACTGTACGTTCCTGGCTCTCCCCCATTTACTGGCTTCTGAATGATTAATACATTCCTGTGCAAATCATGTAGGATTGGTGCAGATCGTCCACTTCTATAAACAATGTCTTCTCTGGGCAACAGCAGAGTGAGGCCTTTGGGGAGGCCGCAGTCCGGACTGGACGAATAAGGGTAAGTCTATTACCGAGAACCTGTGCGCTGTCCCTGGGGCGGGCTGCCTCTGACCTCTGCATCCTTTTTCATCTCTAATTTCTGAGATTCTAGGATTCCACATAAACCTCATTCCTCATGCAGTGCCCTGAGTCATGGGTGAGCTGAACTTCCGCTGAAGAATGTCAAGGTGTTCAATCATGCCCAGTGGTGATTAGCAAGAAGACTCGGAGCAGCCCGTGTCTGGGTCCCTGGTCACCTGGGTGCGGGGTTGAAGACGGACGTGCCGCTAGTGTTGTCCACGGCCCACCATCCCGTGGCCAGGAACCACAGCGCCCTCTTGACCCCTCGGAGCCCCAGCTGAGCTGGGTCAGGTACACAGGAGACTCAAGCAGATGGTCCCCACCCTGAAAAACACTGCTATTTTCCACCCCCTTCTTATTCTCTTGTTGCCTGCTTTCTCTTAGTTTCTGGCTTATTTCTTGTAGGTCAAAAGGTAATGGACCCAGATTCGGGGTGAGACTAAAATGTATTTCAGAGAGAACAAAGCAGAGCTGGAGTCAGGTCGAATTCGGTGCTGTGTGGGGGGAGTAGCAAGTGTGGCATTTTCCCACCTGGGGACCCCATGGGCTGCCTCTGCAAGCTTCACAGGTCGGGGTGGGGTGTAGTCACTGGGCCTGCCAACTCAGCAGGCAGCTTCCTGGAATGGAGGCTGAGTCTTGAGTTCAAGGCTACTCATTACTTGGGTAGCCTTGGGAAAACGACTTAGCATCTCTAAATCTCAGTTTAATTATCTAAAAAGTGGACATAATAATAAACACGACTTTGTCTAATTAATATGGGAACCACAGAGCACTATGTATGTGACAGCACTTTGCCTAGAGAAATTTACTGCCCAAATGTTAGTTAGGCCTTATAACTTTCAAAATGCCTCCCCGATTTAAAAAAAAAAAAAGAAAAAAATCCCCTGTCCTGGAATGAGGTGAGCGCGTTCCCCCACACAGGGCTTCTTCTCCCCCTTTGGCCATGCCCCGTGAACATTTAGGCAGGAATGGGGGGCACAGTAGGGACAGTGCCCGGTGGCTGCACAGATCATTCAGCCATCCTGCAACCTCAAGTCACGGCCTTTCTCCTGGTAGAAGAGACTCAAATCGTCCGAGAAGCCCTGGCAGAGAGGACCTCTCCTGGGAACAGAGCAGGGAGGTGCGGGATCCTGACGCCTGTTTAGAGCATGTCCCAGGCCTGCAGAGGTGCTGGCCAGAGCCTCAGCATAGCCCCAGGAAATGGGCCCCCCCCAGCATCACAGTGCCTGGGCCTGAGCATCTCTCTTGAATAAATACCATGAGATTATACCTGCAACACTGGCCTTTGGAGGGTCCCAGCAGGTCTGAAAGGATGCCTGATGGGCAAGAGGCTACACACCAGGCACCAGGCTGGGCCCGTGGGGCAGAAGGATGGGGTGGGCGGGGGGCCAATCCTGGGCCCTGCCGCCTGGTTACCACCTCTCAACTGCCTCCTCTGTGGCTGCTGAGGAGGAGTAAGAGAGAGAGAGAGACAAGTATGATGGGGAAACGCCAAGTTGTGAATGACTCCAGAGGCTTTAATTAGCTGGTTCTCAGCTGCTGTATTTTTAGGCACAAATATTGTCACCAGACGTTTCACAGCCACCCCAGAAGCTTGCTCCTCTCCAGAGCTCCCACTCCTCCTGGGCAGGCAGGAGCCTCCCCTTCTCAGGCAGAGCTATCCGGGTTCCAGAGCTATCCGGGTCTTGTGGCTGGTTGTCCGTCTTTGGGGCCAAACACCCTCAAGGGAGGCCGAAGTGGTGGCATGGAGGCTGGGAGCCTGGGAACCATGTAGCCCCTTCTAAAGCCCAGAAACAGCCAGGATGGGCAACTGCCCCCTGCAGAGCCAGAAAGGGTACATCTAGCTGGTAGCAGTTTCATTTCTCAGGCACAGTCTTATCTCATGAGTCAGAGAAATAGAAAAGTCCTTAACGCTGATCGACTCCGCTGCCTAATTTCATAGATAGGAAAACAAGGGTTGGAGAGGGCATCGACTTGTGTAAAGTCACACAGCTTTAGTGTGAAGGATCAAAGAAAGAAACCCAGGGCTTTTTGCTATGGGCTGGTTCACACAGCACTGTGGGACGTTTCCAGCTGAGAACTATCTAGGGCAAGCTTATAGGCACAACAAGCCCAGGAGATTTCAAGCTTCTCCAGGCTGAGAGAGATTTCCGCTTCATCACATCTCACACCCAAAAAAACTTAGTGGCTTAAAACACTTTATTACCTTTCATTACTCTGTGTGTTGACAAGGCTCAACTGGACAGTTTTTTTAAATTAAGGTATTATTGATATACACCCTTATGAAGGTTTCACATGAAAAAACGAATGTGGTTACTACATTCACCCATATTATCAAGTCCCCACCCATACCTCAATGCAGTCACTGTCCATCAGTGTAGTAGGATGCCACAGATTCACTGTTTGTCTTCTCTGTGCTATTCTGTTTTCCCTGTGACCCCCCACACCATGTGTACTAAAAATAATACCCCTCAATCCCCGTCTCCCTCCCATACCCCTCCCCTTTGGTAACCACTAGTCCCTTCTTGGAGTCTGTGAGTCTGCTGCTATTTTGTTCCTTCACTTTGGCTTTGTTGTTACACTCCACAAATGAAGGAAATCATTGGCACTTGTCTTTCTCCACCTGGCTTATTTCACTGAGCCTAATATCTTCCAGCGCCATCCATGTTGTTGCAAATGGCAGGATTTGTTTCTTTCTTATGGCTGAATAGTATTCCATTATGTATATGTACCACTTCTTCTTTAACCATTCGTCTACTAATGGACACTTAGGTTGCTTCCATAACTTGGCTATTGTAAATAGTGCTGCAATAAACATAGGGGTGCATGTCTTTTTGAGTCTGAGAAGTTGTATTCTTTGGGTAAATTCCAAGGAGTGGGATTCACAGGTCTAATGGTATTTCTATTTTTAGTTTTTTGAGGAACCTCCATACTGCTTTCCACAATGGTTGAACTAGCTTACATTCCCACCAGCAGTGTAGGAGGGTTCCCCTTTCTCCGCATCCTCGCCAACATTTGTTGTTCTTAGGTCTTTTCGATGCTGGCCATCCTTACGGGTGTGAGGTGGTATCTCATTGTGGTTTTAATTAGCATTTCCCTGATGATTAGTGATGTGGAGCATCTTTTCATGTGTCTGTTGGCCATCTGAAATTCTTCTTTGGAGAATTGTCTCTTGATATCCTCTGCCCATTTTTAATTGGGTTATTTGCTTTTTGGGTGTTGAGGCATGGGAGTTCTTTATATATTTTGGATGTTAACCCCTTGTCAGATATGTTATTTACAAATATATTCTCTCATACTGTAGGATGCCTTTTTGTTCTGTTGATGGTGTCCTTTGCCATACAGAAGCTTTTTAGTTTGATGTAGTCCCATGAGTTCATTTTTGCTTTTGTTTCCCTTGCTCAAGGAGATGTGTTCAGGAAGAAGTTGCTTATGCTTATATTGAGGAGATTTTTGCCTATGTTGTCTTCTAAGAGTTTTATGGTTTCATGACTTACATTCAGGTTCTTGATCCATTTTAAGTTTACTTTTGTGTATGGGGTTAAACAATAATGCAGTTTCATTCTCTTGCATGTAGCTGTCCAGTTTTGCCAATACCAGTTGTTGAAGAGGCTGTCATTTCCCCATTGTATGTCCATGGCTCCTTTATCATATATTAATTGACCATATATGTTTGGGTTTATATCAGGGCTTTCTACTCTGTTCCATTGGTCTATGGTTCTGTTCTTGTGCCATTACCAAATTGTTTTGATTACTGTGGCTTTGTAGAGCTTGAAGTGGGGGAGCATAATCCCCCCAGCTTTATTCTTCCTTCTCAGAATTGCTTTGGCTATTCAGGGTCTTTTGTGGTTCCATATGAATTTTAGAATGATTTGCTCTAGTTCATTGAAGAATGCTGTTGGTATTTTGATAGGAATTGGATTGACTCTGTAGATTCCTTTAGGCAGGATGGCCATTTTGACAATATTAACTCTTCCTATCCATGAGGATGGGATGTGTTTCCATTTATTGGTATCTTCTTTAATTTCTCTCATGAGTGTCTTGTAGTTTTCAGAGTACAGGCCTTTTACTTCCTTGGTTAGGTTTATTCCTAGGTATTTTATTCTTTTTGATGCAACTGTCAATGGAATTGTTTTCCCGATTTCTCTTTCTGCTAGTTCATCATTAGTGTATAGGAATGCAACAGATTTCTGTGTATTAATTTTGTATCCTACAACTTTGCTGAATTCAGATATTAGATCTAGTAGTTTTGGAGTGGATTCTTTAGGGTTTTTTATGTACAATATCATGTCATCTGCAAACAGGGACAGTTTAACTTCTTCCTTGCCAATCTGGATGCCTTTTATTTCTTTGTGTTGTCTGATTGCTGTGGCTAGGACCTCCAGTACTATGTTGAATAGAAGTGGGGAGAGTGGACATCCTTGTCTTGTTCCCAATCTTAAAGGAAAAGCTTTCAGCTTCTCGCTGTTAAGTATAATGTTGTCTGTGGGTTTGTCATATATGGCCTTTATTATGATGAGGTACTTGCCCTCTATACCCGTTTTGTTGAGAGTTTTTATCATGAATGGATGTTGAATTTTGTCAAATGCTTTTTCAGCATCTATGGAGATGATCATGTGGTTTTTGTCCTTCTTTTTGTTGATGTGGTGGATGATGTTGATGGATTTTCAAATGTTGTACCATCCTTGCATCCCTGGGATGAATCCCATTTGATCATGATGGATGATCTTTTTGATGTATTTTTGAATTCAGTTTGCTAATATTTTGTTGAGTATTTTTACATCTATTTTCATCAGGGATATTGGCCTGTAATTTTCTTTTTTTGTGGTATCTTTGCCTGGTTTTGGTATTAGAGTGATGCGGGTCTCATAGAATGAGCTTGGAAGTATTCCTTCTTCTTCTACTCTTTGGAAAACTTCAATGAGGATGGGTATTAGGTCTTCACTAAATGTTTGATAAAATTCAGTGGTGAAACCATCTGGTCCAGGGGTTTTGTTCTTAGGTAGTTTTTTGATTACCAGTTCAATTTTGTTGCTGGTAATTGGTCTGTTGAGATTTTCTGTTTCTTTCTGGGTCAGCCTTGGAAGGTTGTATTTTTCTAGAAAGTTGTCCATTTCTTCTAGATTATCCAGTTTGTTGGCATATAATTTTTCATAGTATTCTCTAATAATTCTTTGTATTTCTGTGCTGTCCATAGTGATTTTTCCTTTCTCATTTCTGATTCTGTTTATGTGTGTAGACTCTTTTTCTCTTGATAAGTCTGGCTAGGGGTTTATCTATTTTGTTATTTTCTCAATGAACCAGCTCTTGCTTTCATTGATTCTTTCTATTGTTTTATTCTTCTTGATTTTATTTATTTATGCTCTAATCTTTATTATGTCCCTCCTTCTACTGACTTTGGGCCTCATTTGTTCTTCTTTTTCTAGTTTTGTTAATTGTGAATTTAGAGTGTTCATATGGGGTTGTTCTTCTTCCCTGAGGTAGCCCTGTTAACTTTCCTCTTAACATGGCCTTCGCTGCGTCCCACAGATTTTGCAGTGTTGAATTATTGTTGTCATTTGTCTCCATATATTGCTTGATCTCTGTTTTTATTTGGTCATTGATCCATTGGTTATTTAGGAGCACGTTGTGAAGCCTCCATGTGTTTGTGCGATTTTTCATTTTCTTTGCGCAATTCATTTCTAGTTTCATACCTTTGTGGTCTGAGAAACAGGTTGGTACAATTTCAATCTTTTTAAATTTACTGAGGCTCTTTTTGTGGCCTAGTATATGATCTATTCTTGAAAATGTTCCATGTGTACTTGAAAAGAATGTCTATTCTGCTGCTTTTGGGTGTAGAGTTCTGTAGATGTCTGTTAGGTCCATCTGCTCTAATGTGTTGTTCAGTGCCTCTGTCTCCTTACTTATTTTCTTTCTGGTTGATCTGGCCTTTGGAGTGAGTGGAGTGTTGAAGTCTCCTAGAATGAATGCATTGCAGTCTATTTTTCCTTTTAATTCTGTTAGTATTTCTTTCACATATGTAGGTGCTCCTGTGTTGGGCACATAGATATTTATAATGGTTATATCTTCTGGTTGGATTGACCCCTTAATCATTATGTAATATCCTTCTTTGTCTCTTGTGCCTTTCTTTGTTTTGAAGTCTATTTTGTCTGATACAAGTACTGAAACTCCTGCTTTTTTCTCCCTATTAGTTGCATGAACTATCTTTTTCCATCCCTTCACTTTTGGTCTGTGTATGTCTTTGGGTTTAAAGTGAGTCTCTTGAAGGCAGCATATAGATGGGTCTTGTTTTTTTATCCATTCAGTGACTCTTTGTCTTTTGATTGGTGCATTCAGTCCATTTACATTTAGGGTGATATTGATAGGTATGTACTTATTGCCATTGCAGGTTTTAGATTTGTGGTTACCAAAGATTCAACGTTAACTTCCTTACTATCTAAGAGTCTAACTTAACTCACTTAATATGGTATTACAAACACTATCTAAAGTTTCTTTCTTTCTCCTTCTTTTTCTTCTTCCTCCATTCTTTATATATTAGGTATCATATTCTGTACTCTTTGTCTATCCCTTGATTGACTTTGCCGATAGTTGATTTAACTTCGCATTTGCTTAGTGATTAACTGTTCTACTTTCTTTACTGTGGTTTTATTACCTCTGGTGACAGCTATTAAGCCTTAGGAACACTTCCATCTATAGCAGTCCCTCCAAAATACACTGTAGAGATGGTTTGTCAGAGGTAAATTCTCTCAACTTTTGCTTATCTGGCAACTGTGTAATCCCTCCTTCAAATTTAAATGATAATCTTGCCAGATAAAGTATTCTTGGTTCAAGGCCCTTCTGCTTCATTGCATTAAATATATCATGCCACTCCCTTCTGGTCTGTTAGGTTTCTGCTGAGATGTCTGATGATAGCCTGATGGGATTTCCTTTGTATGTGATCTTACTTGTCTCTCTGGCTGCTTTTAATATTCTGTCCTTATCCTTGATCTTTGCCATTTTAATTACTATATGTCTTGGTGTTGTCTTCCTCGGGTCCCTTGTGTTGGGAGATCTGTGCATCTCCATGACCTGAGAGACTATCTACTTCCCCAGATTGGGAAACTTTTCAGCAATTACCTCCTCAAAGACACTTTCTATCCCTTTCTGTCTCTCTTCTTCTTCTTCTGGTACTCCTATATGTGAATATTGTTCCGTTTGGATTGGTCAAACAGTTCTCTCAATATTCTTTCATTCTTAGAGATCCTTTTTTCTCTCTGTGCCTCAGCTTCTTTGTATTCCTCTTCTCTAATTTCTACTTCATTTATCATGTCCTCCACCTTATCTAATCTGCTTTTAATACCCTCCATTGTGCTCTTCAATGATTGGATCTCTGACTGGAATTCATTCCTGAGTTCTTGAATATTTTTCTGTACCTCCATGAGCATGTTTTATTTTTATTTTGAAATCCCTTTGAGGAAGATTCATGAGGTCAATTTCATTTGCATCTTTGTTAGGGGCTGTATTCATAATTTTACTTTGAACCAGGTTTCTTTGGTGTTTCATATTTGTATATGGCACACTCTAGTGCCCAGAAGCTCTACTCTCTGCAGCTGCTCAGCCCCTGAAACAATGTCAGGGGTCACAGGGGAGTAGTATTGGTGCCTGGGGGGAGGA
Source organism: Smutsia gigantea (assembly GCA_032199065.1). Lineage (NCBI taxonomy): Eukaryota > Metazoa > Chordata > Mammalia > Pholidota > Manidae > Smutsia > Smutsia gigantea. Next base: position 156,257 of record JAVSCE010006998.1, read on the forward strand.
AAGAGCTGTTTCCTGCTTCCCGGCTGCTATGCCTGCCTCCAGTGCCAGAACCAGTGGGCCAAGCACACACGTATAAGCTTCTATGCTTTGTGTTTGTAGTTGTTGTAGATGGGGCCTAATGCCAGGGTAGGGTTTGCCGATTTGTGAGTCAGGTGGGGCTGGCTGGGAGAAAGGTGCAGTAGGCTGTGTATCCCGTGGGGGCATCCTTGGAGCTGTGTAGCTAGCCAGGGAGTTGGAGCACCTGAAGATCATCTAAGAAGGAAGATTTCTTTTTCCTCCTTAAATATGAGAGTCTATATGGCAAAGCTCCCAACCTGCTGGGCAGAGTGCACCCAGACAATTTTGTCTACCTGTCCTCTCTCCTGAGCAGTAAGTCCATACAGGGGGTTGTGCATAATGGGGCACTGAAGAATCCCTTTAGCAGCCCTCTTGCTAAGGGCTTCTTTGTTAGGAAGTCTCTCAGACTGCCCATCTTTCTTTTGTCCCAGAGCAGCCAGATATGGATCCCTGCTTTCCACAAGTGGCTGGAATCTCAGTCTTTCCAGGTATTCTGCCTGTCTTAGCTTTCCAACCCCCTAATCACGAGAGTACCATGAAAACACCACGAAATGTAAGTTTGTGCTCCCAGAGCAGATCTCCGGAGTTAGTTATTCAGCAGTCCCAGGCCTCCACTCCCTCCCTGATCCATTTCTCTTCCTCCTGCAGGTGAGCTGGGGTGGGGGAAGGGCTTGGGTCCCACCGGCCACAGCTTTGGTACTTTACCCTGTTCTGTGAGGTCTGCTCTTTTCTCCAGGTGTATGCAGTCTGGAGCAGTCCTCTTTCCTGTTGCTCTTTCAGGATTAATCGTATTAATTATATTTTCATATTATATGAGGTTTTAGGAGGAAGCCTCTGTCTCACCTCTCACGTTGCCATCTTTCAACTGGACAGTTTTTAATGGTGCCTCTCCTACAGTTACAGTCCTATGGGAGCTGGGGCTGAGTCCTTTGAAGGCTGGATGGGACTGGCCATACCAGGACAGCTGGGCCACCTGGGGACTGGTGGGGATTCCTCCTTCTTCCAGACAGCTCCTTCACACAGCTAGCTTGGGCTTCTTCACAGCGTGGCAGTGTCAGGATGGGCAGACAACATACACAGTGGCTGGCTTCCCTCAGAGTGAGCACCCCGAGAGGCCAGAAAGAATCTGCCAGACTGTTCATGGCTCAGCTTCAGAAGCCACACAGCTTCTTATCACCACAATCCAGTGGCCAAAAGCACATTACAGGGCTAGTTCAGATTCCTGGGCAGGGGCCACACGTGGGTGCGGATGCTGGCAGGCATCACTGAGATGGGCTAGTGCAATAAGAAACACAATGGCTAGAATACATAGAAAGAGGAGAACAGGCCTCTTGTCTCATTATGTAAATTGTTTTTTTTTTTTGTATAACTTGGCTCTCCAAATTGGTATTTCACCCATGGCCTCCCCGCTGCTCCTAACTTCCCCTCCCCAAGCCACCTAGCTGCTCCTGCTGTCCCCTGTGCCACTTCCCTTGACTTAATGGAAATAAATTGGACTTTGAAATTAGAGAGCTGTGCCTTTGAACCTTGATGCCACCACTTACCAGCTGTGTGACCTTGAAGAATCCACGCCTCAGTTTATTCTTCTTAAAAAGGGGAAGATAATAGCAATGGCTGTCTTCTTAGAGACTGGTGGAGATGGTGAGAGGGGCACACACATGGGGGCGCTCTGGACACAGGGAAATCCTCAGTGAGTGTCCCCTTCTTTCATCTCGGGGGACCCAGCAGCGGGAGGCAGCACGTGCAGGGCAGCCACGTGCAGACACACCTGTCGCCTTCCTGACAGACATCTGACTAAGCCCCTGCCTCCGCAGGCTGCCCCAGCCTGGCCGCAAAGGGCAGCCTGAGGAAGAAGGGAAATTCAGTCTCTTCACTGTTTATTTGCTATCCCGCATGTCAAACACCGGGTTTGACTGACTTTCCCCCACCTGAAGCGACAGGCTGTCTGAGAGCTGTATCAGAGCTAGTGGGAATAATGCCATTTCTTCTGGAACTACTGGTTTCTCTTAACCCAGAGGGATCGGACTTGGTGTCAGAGAACCTGGTTTGAGTCCCAGCGCTGCTAACGGTTCTGGCCAAACCTTGAGCTCAGTTTCCTCATCTGAAATACGGGGATGCTAATATTTCATTATTTCAGAAACAATGAACTTAAGAGGGCTTCGTGGACTGCAGAGTGTGGCATGAACACATGGGGGTTTTTTTGGCTGCCAAAATGACCGTTTGGGCCCAATTTGATGTGAGAGAGGGTGGGGGAGGGAGAAGGAGAGACAGGAAGTTGGGGTGGGGGGAGGAAGGAGAAATCATCACAAAAACCCTATGAAAGGTTACTACAATTATTCCCATTTTACAGATGAGAAAACCAAGCCACAGAGGCATGGAATATCTTTCCAAAGTTCACACAGCAAGCAGCAGAATCCCCTATGTTGTCACGGAGGGTCCGACCTTTGCCATACCCCCTGCTGGCCCCTGGGGATAAAAGCGGAGGAAGAGCCTGCCCTTGTTTGAAGGCACTTTACCCGCTGGGAGGGAGAGGCTTCAAGCCGGAACACTTGACTTGGACTCACTGTTCGCTACAGTTCTGGCCTCCAGGTGAATTTCCTTGGCAGTGACCCTCTGAAACGAGAAGTCATCAAAAGAGAAAAACAGCCATCACAGATGTGACCAGAGCATAGCATCTTTAAATGTACCCATCCACAAAATGATATTTTTGGGAAGAGAGTCTGAGTTTGCTAAATAGCAGAACATGTGGAAAAAGAAAACAAAAAAAAAATACTACCCATGGCTCAGAAGAAAAATATTACAAATGTGTTTGCACTGCTTTATGGTTTAAAAAATGAATTCTTACTGTGTTTGTTATTAAACAGGAGAGGGAAGGGAAGCTGCCTTTGCAGAACTCTCTTTGGGGGAGGAATGCACTGCATAGGGGGTGCTTTCTCTCTGTTGCTTACTGACCCTCCTTCCAAGCAGGAGCCCTGCCCCAACCTCACTGGGGTCACCCTTTTCCTGTACCTCTCTCTGCACCAGAGCTCGCAGGGTTCCTCCTAGTTGACCTTTATGCCCTGTTGTCCTCAACCAACAGAGAACAAATCACTTTTTGCGCATTCCACCTTTCTGCTCAGTCTGTCCACAGGAGCAGTGGGAACACGGGGCAACCTCCCACAGAAGTGATGGTGGCCAAGGATTGAGGACCTACTGTGTGCCGAGCACCGTGTGCCATGCCGGATACACAGAATAAATGCTATTATTGTTATTCCCATCATCAGGTTGGAATGGAGGCTTGCAGAGCTGAAATAGCTTGTCCAAACCCAGATGGCCAAGAAAGGGAAGTTTCAGGATTCAAATCCAGGTCTGTCTGACTCCACAGCCCAGCTTCTTAACTATGATGTGATATCGTCTCTTCTCAGAGGAAGGCAGAATAAAACTATTTTAGAAGGCATCGTTACCTTTGTCAGATGACCTGGGGTGTGGGGGTAACTGCATTAGGTCACTCATTCACCTTTTCATTTATTGACTAGTGAATGCATGGATTGATTCATATGACCCACATTAACTGTACATCTAAGGGCATGGTCTGCATGGTGGCTGAAAGTGTGGGCTCTGGGATCAGTCCAGAGTTCAAATCCCAGCTCTGCCACGTACTGGCTGTGGGACTTTGAGCAAGATCCTTAATCACTTTGTGCCTTAGTTTACTCATTTGTTAATGTAATAATAGTTGCTATTACCCAGGATTGCTGAATCAATTAAATGAGATAATGTATATTAAACACTTAACACAGTTTTTGTTACATAGTAGCTATACCAAAATGTTAGCCACCATTAGTCTTTCCTGCAGGAGGCACTGTGCTTGGTGTTGCCAAGAAAACAATGGCACAGGAGTGAAAAGTGACTTTATTCTGTGGGCTTTAGGGAAGCATTGCAAGTTTTTGAATGAAGGGGTGCTGATGGGATATTTGTTTTGAATCTTAATCTGGCTGTGGAAGAAGTTGGATCAAAGGACAGGAGACTGACTGGCTAAGGGGCTGCAGTCATGGCGTCGGCAAGCATAATGGTCATTTCTGCCTCAAACAGTGTGGTGGCATAGACTGCAGGACAGGACAGGACGTGGAATTGGATGGCCTTAGAGGGGAGGGCATGTCCTAGCAGAGGGAGGCTTCCAGCCTGAAGGAATAGGAGAGCTCAAGGACCTCCAACAGAAACAGGGTCGGAGGAGAAACCGCTGGGAGGAAAGATGTTAACAAAGTCTCAGCTTTCGTAGATCTGGGAAGGGGAAGCTGCCCTTGCCCGCCCAAGCTTTGCACTATTGTCTGGAGTCTTGGCCTGTTGGGAACTGGCCTAACGACACCCTGCTCAGAGAAGTGAGTCTCCCAAGAGTCCCCAGGACAGGGCCCAGTTTGGAACTTGGCCTTCCCACTGCTAACCCTGTGCTTCATCTAGGTAACCCAGCTGTCTTTTTGCTCCGTGCTGCTCTGTCTCTGTTTCATATCTTTGGATCAGATGCCAACAAAGGAAAACCATTATTGAGGTCTCAACCTGTCCACGGGAGTGAGAGGCCCCTTTGAGCCTCAAGAAAGCACAGGGGACAGGCCCAGGAGGCTCCTTGGGGTGCAGCTCCCAGCTCCACCCATATCGTCCCAGAGGAGGGGCTCTCACTGCCAGGAGCAGCCCAGGGACCATGGCCAGTGGGTGGACGAGGGCCCCCTACTGGTCAGGGGGTAGTGCTGAAGGTGGAGCCATCACCCCGCCAAGCCTGAGCCCTTGGGCCCAGGGAGAACGATGGCAGAGCAAGGACAATGGGACAATTCTAGCTCCAGGATGCTGGATCCTGAGGGGTGGTGAGGGAGGGAGCCGGCATCTCAGGAAGGCCCCTCTGCTGGCTCCGTATCCCCAATCCCTAGCTCAGCACCTGGCATTTTATAAATGCCCAGTAAATCTGTTGAATACCTGAATGGACAAATGCCATATTACCAAGACTTTCCCGCTTGGGGTGGGACAGGGGGAGGGGAGCAGGACCTGCCCCGAGTGGGAGGGAGACGTGACAAGCACTTTCTGGCTACTATGAGCAAGAGCAGAGCCACTATTCTGAGGGGCCTGCGAGGGTTGTGGGGGGGGTGTAGTAGCAGAGTCCATGACACAGATGGCTGGGGCAGGGGGACTGCCAGGCTGTCTGCCAAAGAAAACCAGCCTGCTGGCCAGCTTGGGGGTCACAGATCCCGGGATAGACAGCAGCATAGGATATGCAAATCTATGCAAATGATGTCACAGAAATGCTCTAGGGTTCCCAGAGAAAAGGTATTAGCGTCCACCACCAGACAGCTGGCCTCTGGCAACAAGGGCTGCATCCGGTCCTTACGCCACCATCCTCTGGTAAAAATCTCCAAACCTGTCTATAGTCCCCGGATGTGAGTCTCACTTTGGGCCCCTGGAGACAGGGAAGGAGCAGCAGTTGAATTACAAATGTGCCACATTGTTTTATCTATGCTCCCGTTGTCAGAGATGAGTTCCTGACTCCAGACTGGGTCTGAAAGGCCAGCTGATGGGTCTCTCTGAGGATGGGTGGAAGTGGGGCTTAGAGGTTGGACGTCCAGAGAGGAGGAGACACAGCTGGGGAGGCTCCAGGCAGACACCCCCCAGAGGAAAAGACCTGTGTGGATGGATTCTCTGGGCCCTAACAGCCATTTCATCCTGAAGCCAAAGGGGCTGGGCTTGAGGTCAGACCCAGCACCGTGCACTTCCACAAACCAGAAAAGAGAAGAGAGAGCTACACTGAGGGAGTCTTGGCAGAGGGCAGAGACCTCGGATGGTGGAGGAAGGGCCAGAGGCTGAGAAGGGGGAGCTCCGGAAAGGGGAGTCTGCAGTGAGACCTGCTATGCAGATGAAGCTCAGGCCCTGCACTGGCTTCTCTCAGCTGCACTCGCTCCTTCACGGATTCATTCCACAAAAGGCCACTCTGGGGCCGTGTCTGTGCTCCCCGCTGGAGAAGGAGCAGACAACAGGACATAGCCCCTCACCTCCTGGACGTGTAGTCCTGTGGGGAGAATAGATATTAAGAAGTCATTCTAGGTGGGCTGACTAAAGGGAAAGGTCAGGGTGCTAACATGGCACAAGAGGGAACACGGCATGTCTAATCTAACCCAGAGCAACAAGGAAGGCTTCCTGGGGGGCCAGACATTTAAGCTAAGATCTGAAAAATAAATGGGAGTTAACTAAAGGGCAGGCTGGGCGTGGAAAGGCCATTCCAGGCAGAGGGACCATAAGTGCACAGGTCCTGGGGTAGGAGGGAACAGAAGACTCTCTGGGGGCTGAAGGGAAACCCATGTGCATGAGCAAGGAGGAGAGGATGCAGGACCAGCGTTTAGGTCAGGTGGAGGCCAGGGCATGCAGCAGACCATCTTCAGGACTTTGGGCTGAAGGCAATGGAAAGCCACTCAAGGGTTTTAATCAAGGGGTGGCATGATCAGATTTAGGACTTGAGAATGGAGGGGGAGGAGAGAACTATAAAAACTGTCCTTGAATGGCCTATGTGATGCTGCTGGTCATCATGGGCTGAGGGACTGCTAGATATGGGAAATGAGAAAAGAGCCTGGATCTTAGGAATGAGGGCCCAAGAAAAGTCTCTTCTTCCTGTGCCCTGGTGGTAACATGAAAAAGTTAGCCCCAGTCACTAACCAGGGGACAAACTAACCTGAAATCTGTTGTCCCCCTCTTCTTTCCTTCTTCTCAGGGTGTGGGGGGGTGGGGGGGGTAACTGCCCACCTATCTGGTTTCCCTACTCTGGGTCCTACCAGTTCTGCTACCAGGGTACCTCCGACACGCACCTACGGCAGAAACCCCTCCAAGTACCCGACTGGGTACCACAGAGAGCCCTGGCCGGGAAGGATCCGGGGGGTAGCAGGACCAGCTCCGCCTGACCTCCATGTGTGGCCCCTGTTCATCCTTCCCAGCGTCAGCCCTGCTCTGCCAGGGACGTTGTCACACTCCCGCAGAGGGACAAGACTGGCTTTCAAAGAAGTGGTCCCTGGCCACTAATATCTTACTCTGTAGTTACAGACAACACAGACAGGGCTGTATATGGGCCATAAAAGAGAGAGGCAACATGTGACATTTAATTCAAGATTAAAAGAAATCGTCAACTGGAGCTGGTTGTGTTCATCCAGATGTCACCAGAAACAGCTGTATGCCATCTGCCAGAGTGGGTCCCACCAGCTGGAGCAGCTCTCCTCAAGACCCTGGCTCTGCTTTGCTCCACAGCAAGAAGGCAGAACCGAGGTTGGAGGCCAGCCCGCATGACAGAGGAATGATGGAGGCAGAAGTGGCAGCAGCGGAGAGGAGAAGCAGCCTGTCTCCCACCCCTCCCCACTTCCCAGGCCTTGTTTATGCTAACAAAGGCGAGTAATGAATTACCGATAAGTGGCCTCTTTTAAAGGGAAATTATTCAAGAGAGCAGGTGAGAGTCTGCAGACATTCATCTTCCCAGTGCCGGTGAAGCTGGCTGGGCGATGAGGAAAGGTAAGGGGGATGATTCATGGCCCTTTATCCGTCACTCGGGGCATCCTCGGCAATGGGGAAGCAGGATTGATGAGGTGCTGGTCTCAGGCTGGTCGTGTGGTGGGAATCCACTGGCTCCATCTCATTAGCCAGGCCGGTAAGGCTGAAAATCTCTGGGACCCGACTAGTGTCACCAACTTGGTGCCGTGGAGCAGTTGCGGCAAGGGACAGAGCCGGGGATGGATTCACTTTGCAAGAAAATTCTCAGTTGGATGCTGGAGATGGGGAGTGCCTGCCTCAGGGCAGATCAGGGATCTCTGTAGAGGCTCAAGGCCCTGCTCTCTAAGGCAGCACCTTCCAAAAGTAAAGAGCCCTGGTGGGGGGTCAGGAGACCCCCTCAAGGGGCCCAGCTTTGCTGCCTCCCCATTCATAAGATGAGTGGATAGGAAATGGCAAACCGGTGGGTGCCTGCAGGCAAAATTAAGACCTGTTTTCTTGGCTCTGCACCGTATTGGCCCACATCATATTTTAAATATGAATTTGTGGTCAACTTAAAAAGAAAACTCTGGCTGCCTTGAAAAAAATCAGAGGATGTAGCAATTAGCTTGAGCTCAGTATACCGGCTCCCCTTTATGGGGTATATACACGCTCTACTTTGCCCTTGACCCCACCAACCCCTAATCACCTCTCAACCCAGATTTCGCACCACCTCAGAGCTTCTCAGCCTCATCTGTCTCCAGTTGCACGAGTCTTTGCTGCTCAGCCCTGGGTGGGCCCTGCCTGACTTCACGCAGGTAAAAGTAGAGAGAACCTTGCTTGACACCTGCATCGTGTACCATGCGCAGCTTGCCCCATGTCCCCAGCCTTTCTTTTTGATGTCGAAGTGTGAACCCTGCAGAACCTCACAGCACCCACATGTGCACAGCCTGAACGTGCTGGGGAGTTAATGCGCAGTGAGGCAAAACTTTGGTCAATGGAAAATGGGAACTAGTGGAAAATTCTTCCCTCTTTCTCCCTCCCAGCAGATGCTCCTGAGACACACAGCTTCTTGAAATGGTCTTGCAAGATTGAGCAATCAGTCGCACTTGGCAGCAGCCCGCTCGGTAATGTGTCCTCACAGTGGCTCTCTTGCCTGGCCTCCCCCGCCTCCCTGGGATTGATCTCCCTGCTGAAGGAGCAGCTGGCACATGGACCTCGGCCCCAGGCTCTGCCTTCAGGGAAATCCAGGCCAAGACACTTGTATTAGGAGCGGCCCTAGACCTCAGATGGGGTTTGGGAGTTGGATTCCAAACCACTGGGGTTCTGGCATTAAGGACCCCATCACTGGTGATCAGTTGGGGGGTAGTAACCCTGGCATGCTGAGGCATCACGAGTATTAAGACTCTTGCCCGTGGAACCCTGGGCAGAACTGCAGGTGGAAAGGGAGGCAGGGGGATACAATGTGGCCACGGCATCTGAACACTATGGCGGCAATGGTAATAATGACGTGGGACATGATACCTTTTGTCAAAGGCATTTTGAAAGCCTGAAAAAGAGAAAAGATAGGCTCTTGCTAACTGGAACATGGGACTCTGAAACCTGGGGTGGGAATACATGGGTGGATGAGCCTGAGACTCTTAAATCTTTAGGGCCCTGGGTGCTTCAGGCTGGCAAATGCAGTCACCTTCCCCTTGACAGAGGGAGAAACCTCTGCCTGCCTGGAGAGCATGCAGTGACTTTACCCAAGGTAGGTGCTTCGCAAGATGATTCCGGTTTTCCTCAAAATCTGCCCCCTCGCCATTTGTTGCCTGCAAGCCCACGACCAGGGTCAAGCCCCCCGACGGCTGCAAAGCACAGTCCAGCTCCCGAGGTAGTAGCTTATATGCTAAAGGAATGGTTGGTCCTGACTAGGGGGAGGCACCAGACCTGGAGGGGCACAGGGGGTGTGAGCTGAAAAGTGTGGGGAGAGCACGGATGTGGGAGAGGAGGCTGCACAGGGGAGAATTTAGTGACGGCCCAGCTCCCATCCTGGACGGAGGACTGAGGGTGAAGAGCCAGAGCCGGTCCCGGCAGGGTGACGGGATGGCTGCTTAGAGCTAGCCCACGGCAATGGGCTACAGGAAATGCCCAGAAATGCCAGAATATCCTCAGCACAGTATTGAAGAAGGGGTCAGAAGGCTCAGAGAGAATTTTAGAATGGACCTTCTGTGTAGGACCTGGAAACTATTGTTGACTATTATCATAGGTTGAACTGTATGCTCCAGAAAGATATGGTGAAGTCGTAACTCCGAGTATCTGTGAATGTGACCTTGTGTGGAAATAGGGTCTTTGGAGATGTAATCAAATTAAAATGAGGTCATTAGAGTGAGCCCTGGTGTACCTGGTGTCCTTTGAAGAAGAGGAGAGGACACACAAGAAGTGGGGGTGAGGCGGGATTTCTGTGGCCACACGCCAAGGATCTAGGAGAGACAAGAAGCCTCCTCCCCTAGGGCCTCTGGAGGAAGCAGGGCACTGCCAGCACCTTGATTTCAGGCTTTTGGCCTCCAGAATGGTGAAAGAACACATTTCTGTTGTTAGACTACCTGGTTGCGACACTTCACTATGGCAGCCCTGGGAAACTAAGGCAGGTATTTCCTCCAGGAGTACCCAGAGGAAGCCCCCTCACCCTCAGGAAATAGAGACGCCCTGGTGGGGCAGGGGCAGCAGAGAACCAGCTCTCTGAGAAGCTTGCAGGCTGCCCTCCACAAGCTGGAGCTGAAGGTGGAACCGGGCTGCTCATTCCCAGTGGGCACAATAGGACTCTGGAAGGGCAGAGGCCAGCATCAGATGCAGAATGTCCAGCAAGGCTAGAGTAGCAACCAGGGCACCCTGACCTGCAGGGCCATGGTTGGTGATGGCTAAGCAGCCGTGGGGTGAGAAAGAAGGACAGCTGGCAAGGGTGTTGCTTAGCTTGTACCATTTTTTTAAATGTCAAGAAATGGTCAGCAGAAGGGTGACATCAGGCCCTCATTTGGTTTCCAGATCTAAGCACAGAACCAGGATCCACTGATAGAAAGGAAAGAGGGTCCTCTTGAGGAAGGACCCTCCGAGGTCAACACAAGTTTATATGGTCAATATTCTGCCCATCCTTTCCCAAAGGACCTACAGCCGTTAGCTGGAGTAACTGTGCATGGAAGGAAGGGCAATACCCTCATTTCTATGGACTGTTCGATACGGGGTCTAACTCAACACTGACGACAAGGGACTTGACCTGCTCTCATGGGCTTCCAGTTAGTGCGGGGGGCTTCTGGAGCCCAGGGGGCAAAGGGGATTTCCTCCAAGTCTGTCTTACAGGGAATCCATGGACCCGCCCCACGGTTATTTTCTTGGTCTCTAAGTGTGTAATGGGGATAGATATACTAAGGAGCTAGCAGAAGCCTCACATTTGGTTCCACAAATGTGAATGAAGGGCCATTATGGGAAGATGGGCCAAGTGGGGGGCCATGAAACTGCCCTGCAGCTCAGTCCCAGCCAAGGCAGTAAATCAGGAGAATTATTGCCACATTCTGGAAGGATTAGTGCCGCCACTAAAAACTTAGAGGATGTAGAGTTCGTGCTCCCCATCATTCGGCTCGCCACTCTGGCCCTGCTAAAGCTAGACTGATGGTGGGCAATGACTGTGGGCAAGCACACACTTACCCAGGTGGCAGCACCAATCGCAGTTTCTCTGCCAGATGCGGTAATTTTCTAGAGTAGGTCAAATAGCCTCTGGCATTTGTATGAGACTATTGATCAAGCAAATTCCTTCTTCCCTGTGTGCAGGAAGGATCAAAAGCAGTTCATTTTCACCTGGTGGGGACACACTTGCTTTCTTCCCCAGGGCTATGCTAATTCTCTCGTTGTCTGTCGGAGAATAGTCCAAAGGGATCCCAGTCTTCTTGAACTCAGCAGAACATCGCACTGTCTCACTACATGGATGGCTTCATGCAGATCGTACGTGGTGAGTGCAAAATGGAAAGCCCTCACTGCCCTGGTAAGACACTTACGGACTGGAAGTGAGAAGTGACCGCATGAACTTCTAGGCACCCGCCACACTGGAGATGTTTCTTGGGATCCAATAGCCTGGGACATTCCAGGACATCCCTCCTAAGGTAAAAGACAATTGCCGAACCACACACCTCCTGCCACTAAGAAAGGCACAGAGCTTAGTGGCCTCTTTGGAGTTTTGAGGCAGTTATACAGCACACTTGGGAATACTGCTCTGGCCTGCTCACTGGGTGACCTGAAAGGCTGCCGTGTTGCATGATGCCCCACAGTGAGAGAGGTCTCTGCAAGGGGCCCCGCCTCCAGTGGGAGCTGCCCCAGCACTGGGATTGCACGCCCCAGTGGACGAGAGGGCGCTGGTGGGGGGGGGGGTCGATGAAAGTGCCATGGGGAGCCTTCAGCCAAGGCTAGGTAGGAGAGTCGCGGTGCACACCCTCTCGGGTTCTGGGACACGGCGGTGCCTTCTGAAGCTCCCTCTGGTGTCTGGGCCCTGCTAGCCTGAGCACACCCAACACTAAGTGACTGTGGGAGATCCATGCTTGTTATCAGGGGCTGGCTTCTTATCAGATCCACTGAGTCATGCAGTCAAGTAGGCAGAGTCCATGGTATATTCAGGAAGAGGCCCACTCAGGATCAGGAGGCACAAGTAATTGTAGAGACAGATTAAGAGATCCCCATGTCATTGCCCTGTATGGCACATACTCCTTTCCTTCAGCTCATACCTGTGGCCTGAAGTATGGCTATACCTAGACTCCTGGATGGTGACAAGGGACCTGGCTGCTAATTCAGGGGCATAGAAAGACTAATATCGAAAGAGCAGGAGCAAGGCAGCCTTGAGAAGAGCTGTGTGGCTGGGCACATAGCAGTGGGCACAAAGCAAGCAGGTCTTTGTGTCACCCACTCATGCCACCAGAAGCAGCTATGGCAGAGTTGGTTCTCACCGACCAGGTGGAAAAGATGATTCATCCTAGAGATGTCAGCGGCCTTTCTTATCAGTCACCCTGGTGCAGGTGCAGAGCGATGATGGTGGCAGGAATGGAAGCCAAGCATGGGCCAATAGCATGTGTTCCCTCTCACCGAGACTGATCTTGCAAACTGCCACGGGAGAATATGCAAACTTTCCTCAATAGAAACAGGCACTGAGCCCTTGATATGGCACTGTTCCTTAAGGAGACTAGTTAGCCACTTGGTGGGAGGTAGATTGCATCAAACTCCTCCAACCCTGGAAGGGACAGCACTTCATCTTTATCAGAACTGACACTACTCTGGGTATAGGGCTGCCTCCCTATCCACAGGGTGCCCGCTAGCACCAGTACCTGAGGGTGTACAAAATACCCGATAGGCCATTGACATTGTTGCAAACCAAGAAACCCAAGTCACCCAAGGAGATGTGCCAATAGGCCCATGATCGTGGGACCCACGGTCTTATCATACACCGCACCACTCTAAAAGGATGGTGAAATGTCCTGTTAAGCCAAGGTACCAGCTTAGAGAACAGTAAATACCCTGTGACTTGGGGTACTGTCCTCAAGGAGACAATCTGTGCGCTAAAATAATGACCCGCATGTGATGCTCTGTCCCCAGTAACTAGAATGCACAGCCCTGGGAATCAAGGGGGTAGAAGCAGGACTGGTTCTCTCACCATTATTCCTCAAAGAAGGTGGTGAATATAAGTGACAGGCTCACGACCAGACGTATCAATGAGGATTCTAGCTGGTTTCACTTATCTTCTTGACTTACGTCTCTTTAGAATGATATCTGATGTCTCTGTAATTGCACCTATACCTCCCTCTTGAGAAAATAACAGGGGAAGTTCTCTGCTCACAAAAAAGGAGGCCTTGTTTTGTATTTTGAAGGCCAGATATAATGGAAAGTCAAGGGGGGTCACTCCAGGATGGACTGTATTGACATCTCTCAGGCACCAGTTTGGAAGCCTCTGGCCTGCACCCCTGCAGGGGGGAGCAGTTCTCCAACAGATGTCACGAGATGCTTTTGAGAGGCCCTTGCCTCATGTCTGTGTTGCCTGCTGCATACCTCTCACCTCGTGCACTGTTACACCAAAACACGGGACACTGAGGGATATGGATGGACCGCAGTCTAGCAGGGAAGGGGAGTTAGTGCTCACTGGTGCCAACCTTTGGCCAATGGGATATTGGAGCTGGTAGCTAAATGTTCCTGCTTTCTCCCCTTGCACAGATAGTTTCTGTAGCTTCTTGGGGGTGGTTCCACAAGATGGTGCAAGAAGGTGTTATGGTAGTGGCCAGCTTCCTAGCACTCCTCATATTGCGTCTCCAGCCTTCCCTGCCCCACTCCCTGTGCCCTGTACTCTTGCACTGTCTGATAAAATCATAGCACATAGCCTTTGCCTAAGGCTCTGCTTTCTGGGCAACCCAGGCAAAGACAATCTCTGATATTAAAGGTAGATGTCAGTTGTCATTTATCATCTGAGCCCCACATGACTCATTTCTATCACCTTTCTGCTCCCTGTGGTATCTGAATTTGGGCCCCCGAAGCAGATGATCTCTTAGCTCCTCTGCTCAATCAATCTATGGGGCTTATATTTCCAAGAATCAGGGGTACATATTCTTTCTCAAATTCATTGGCCATGTGCTCAGTTCCCTACGGACTGTCTTCTGCATTTGAGCCCTACAGCATGAGGTCCTGGGGTTTCAGTTTGTCTTGACTTACAATTTTAGACAGGCCCCTAGAAAGATGCCTAGCTCTGAATGGGAAGTTCCTTCTTACCTAGAAATTATCTGAGAAAAGAAGGGGCCGAAAGGAAGCAGATGAGAGAGGAGAGGTTTGGAGCGGAGTTAGGGAAGTGTGATGGGTTGCAACAAATTGGAAGAGCTCTACAAAGTCTACTTTAAGAAATAAAAGCCAGTTCCCTAGAGTGCTTCTGGAATCTCTGCATGGGCTCGTGGGGATCAAGGGTCTGAAAACCCCCCTTTATGTTTGGGAGACGTTCAGAGAGAAGGGAGGTGGGCGTCATACCACCAACACCAGCAGCCGTCATCAGCATGGGCCCCGAATCAAGCACTGGCTCGGCACATGCTTCACCCGCACCATCTACAAGTACTGATGATGTCTTGGGAACAGGGAGGAGAGAGCAGAGACACAGATTTGGACGTGCTTCCTGCCAGACTTGAGTTTCACTGTATTTCTAGGCAACAAAGACAAGACAGAGCAACATGAGCCAGTCCCTGAAAGAGTGGTGCAGAAAGTGGGTGGCGGGGTCAGGAATGCTTTTCTTGGGGAGGTGGGTTGAGTTATTGAAGAGCTGCATTTTTCATCCAAAAAATATGCATTGATCACCTAAAAGGCAGACTTTTAGGCTCTGTATGCGGTGGGGGATGCAGGAGGGGTGTTGTGGGGAGGTGCATAACTGTTTCTCCTTACTCACCAGGGTCTGCTAAGCAGGGAGTTCATCTGGCTATAATGCCAGTCATAGGTGCTTAAATATCAGGTGGCTGATGACCAGTACCAAATATCAGAGCGCCTAGGATGGAAGGGGTCAATGGCCCTGGGATGTGAAAGAGAAATTTCCCTTCAGGTGGTGAAGCAGAGTGGAAGAAGGGCAGGGAGAAGGCAGTCCAGGCACAGGCTGGGGAGTGCAGTGTGGGTGTGGAGAAGTGGACAGTCCTCTCCACCCTTCACACTCTCTTGTCTTCCAGGCACTGGGAGCTCTGCCAGCACTGGGACTGGCTTCGGTTAGGATTGTGTTCAGTAGAGGATCCTAGAAAAGAAACCAGAGAGGGCTGGCCTTGTAGACGTGGCTTCTTGTTTGTCTCTGCACCACCAGAAGCCAGGGTCAAGGCCCCATGATGTGATCAATGCCCCAGCTTCCTTCTGTCCCTCCACTCCCCTGCCTGTAGCATGTGGCCTGGATGGTGGGGGCCAATACACAGTGGTAGGTCAGCATCAGCCCTCAAGGGGCCCACAGTCCTGTGGGTAGATGGGCCACCTGGTGATTTCTGTGGCAGAGTCAAGCACAGGCTACCATTTGAGGGTTAGGAGGGATGTCTAACCTCTCCTTGGAAGGGGGTGGCAAGAACAGCATCACAAAGGCCCCTGAGACCTGAAGAAGTAGGACTTGGCAAGCAGAACAGGAGAGGGAGATGCTCAGGTTCTCGTGGGGAACAGCGATGCCGAGGCCTGAGGTCAGTGGCAGCACGCCATGTTTGAAGAATCAGAGGCGGTGCCAGACAAGAATTAAGGGTGGAAAAGAGAGGGAGTGCACAAAGCCCAAAGGTGCCTGATGCCCCAGTCAGGCTCCAGGCCTTATCCTTCAGGCAGAGGAGAGCATCGAAGGGCTTAGGTGGGGAGAGGCATGTCAAGGCTGTGCATTCAAGTTCAGAGAGATACAAATCTGGAGCTGCCGCCACATAGATTGCTTTTAAAGCCAATTTAAAGCCATGCATCTGGACGAGATTCCCAAGGGGCCGTGTGTAGAGAGAAAAATGAAAGACCTGCACAGACTGAGTCCTGGTTGCCTCCAATGTCAAGAAGTTGGTGGGATGAAGGGAGCGAGCAAAGGAGACAGGAAAAGCCAGTGACAAAGGGGTAGGAGGTACGCTGGGATACAATGGAGGGAGATGAAGAGGAGATAGGATAAAAAATTATAGATGTCCCGGACTTAGAGCATCTGACTTAACAATTTTTTTGACTCTAAATGGTGCAAAAGCAGCATGCCTTCAGTAGAAGCCATACTTCAGATTTTGAGTGTAGATCTTTTCCAAGGCAAGCACTATGCGGTCCTATCCTCTCAGGATGCGGCGCAGGGCAGTGAGCTGTCACTCCCAGCCAGCCACGTGGTCACGAGGGTGTACAACTGATAACACTTACGACCGTTCTGCAACTCATACTGCCCTTCTGTTTTGCACTTCCAGTACAAATGAATAATATGAGATCGTCAACATTTTATGGTAAAATAGGCTTTGTGTTAGATGATTTTGCCCAGCTGGGTAGGCTAATGTGTGTTCTGAGCACATTTAAGGTGGGCTGGCTAAGATACGGTGTGCAGTGGGGTAGGTGTATTAAGTGCTTAAGGTATTTTCAACTTAGGATGGGTTTCCTTGTGAGTGGAGGGAGATCTGATAGTCCTAGGGGGACCAGAAGATGAAGCCTGAGAGAACTGAAGAGATGGTGTGGGCCTGGAGTGCGGACTGTGCAATGGGGCTCACGGATCAGGAAAGTCCAGGTGGAGACCCTAGGGAGGTGGTAAGGGGGAGGCTGAGGACCAGCTGATGGAGAAGAGGAAATCAAAATGCTGGGGGCCAGGCGGCTGGCAGAGTCCCCACGAATGATGCTGGGGTGGATCGGAGACAATCACCGAGATCAAGGAGCCAAACCGATCCAGAAAGGAGGAGAGGACCAGGCTGTGGGCAGGTGGCTACAGCAAGGAGTGGGGGGCTTGTTTTCCCGGAGGAGGGATGGATATGGCCAGGGAGCTGAGCAGGGAGGAGCCGGGAGGACCCTCCTCTGCCTTCAGTCGCAGGAAGAGAAAACAACCGCCTACATGTGAGGCTGTGGGGTCCAGGGGGCTGCCGGTTCAGTTAGAGCAGGAGGGAGGAAAACGCTCAGAAGGAGGCTGCTGGGTGGAGGAGGGAGGCTGCTGATAGCTGCGCGGAGGCCTGGGCCCCACCTGGCGTGCAGGCATCCCGGGGAAGGTGTGGCTGGACCCTCTGGCTGCCCCTTTTTCTCCTATCCCTGTGCAAATCTCCTCAAAGCACCTCCTTAGCCAAGTGCTGCCACAGCCCCGTGTTTGAGGTACCTCAGAGATAACATCTTGGAGGCACTGAGGTGTTCAAACCGCAGCAGGGTCAGTCTGCTAATCTGGCAGTAATACAGCCCAGGGGACCAGCTATCCATCTGCAAAACCACCCAGGCCTCTTATCTTGCAGTTCATCAGCCTCTACAAGGGATGCCAAGGGCCCACACAATGGAAATTAGAGGAAAAGGGTTGAGGTGGGGGCAGAGATATTTAAAGAAAAAAAAATCAGTATCAGGCCTTATTTTTAGGCCTACTGAAGTGTGAACTGTGTGCTCAGACTATGAAAACTCAACCACCAAGCCAGCTCCACCCTCAGGGAAAGGCACGGGTCCTGGGCCGCAGAAGCCTGCCATTCATTACTTTTGATTTACTGCAGAGCCGACAAGAGGCGTTCACATGATACATAGCTTGTATATTCTTCCATCGATTTCCAAGACTTCGTTTTCTAAACTTCCCATCCATCAGCAGCGTCTGTGCCTGTTCTCCCCCAGAGATGAAAGGGGACACACCACCCCGTCTTGCAAAGAGTGGCAAGTTGTATGAGCCTGGAAGATTGGAACCAGGAGCTTGATTCATGCTGGCTTCTGCCAACAGGTGAGGTTGCCTCTCCATGAAGTTGAAAGAGGGGCACAGGGGAGAGCGTGGCTGCTGGAAGGGGATACAAGAAGCCCCAAAGCCCAAACAAACAGGGCCGAGAAAGAGCGAGATAGTATTGAAAGGGAAGAGGCATGTACTTGGTGGTTGTTGTCCCCCATAGAGGCTGTCCCGGATGCCGCTACTATGAACACTTGGAGCTGAATAACCAGCACGAATTCTGCCCACGTTCACCATGAGCTCCTACCCCACAACAGAAGGGTGCGGGTGGTATCACGGCTGCCAGCCTGCAGACCCCAGGAAAATAGAGCCGCTCCCCATGGGCTGCCGAAAGAGGTTATTGTGCCCCCGCCGGAAGACACATTGTTCTGTGCATATCAGGAAACTCGGGTACCCACGTACCACCTTAGTTCTTCTCCTGCCAATATTCTCAGAATGGAAAAGGCAAGCATCTGTGATGTTATATCCACCCCCAAACCCCATCACCCCATTTACAAAAAAGAGTCTTCCTGCTTTCACAAGGCTGATCTCAACACCTGGGTGGATGGGATGGAGGAAAATAGAAGAGCTCTTCACTGTCTCCCCTTGGGGGCTAGAGCAAAAAGTGGGGGTGGCACGGCTGAGGGCTGCCAGGGCCCAGGAGGAGTCAGGCAGACACAGAAGGCCTGCACTCGGTTGGTAAGGGCAGCCTGCCTTCGTGGGGCGCTGGGGAATTCTCAGCTGAACTCAGCCCATCCCACAGCAGGAGGCGAGGCGGAGCTAAGCAAGGCAGCAGAATGTCAGGAGCCTGCAGCCTATTCTCCTCTGTGGTGTTGGCCAAACTCCATGTCTCTCTGTGCCTCAGTTTCCCCTCGAAGAAATTATCTTTCCCAGTTCTTATACCTCTCCAGGGCATTGGGAGGTATCCAAAGAGTGTCAGAGTGACAGTATTACAAATAAAGGAATAATTGATATGACCAATACCTTCAATTGAGCCTTGGGGGTGTCTGCTGTTTAGAGGATGGATCATAGTAATAGCAGCAATAAGTAGAGAAGAACTCGAGGGAAGGTCTATAAAGGATGCCATGGCAGCAGGGCCAGATAATGCAGGAGCTGGAGAGGCCCCCTGGGCTGCCCACCTGGGCTCAGCCATGAGGCTGGCTCTGGGGGTCCTGCTGCTTGGCCAGCCTGTCCAGGCGCCATTGCTGCTCCGGCAGCGCTACAAAGGAAACGTGTCTACGCTGGGAAATGAGCAAGCAGGGGGAGCCAAAGGAGTTCCCCGGAGGTCGTGCGTGGTACCAAGAAGCACAGGATGTGGCCAGATGAATAACCATCCATGAGCCCTCAAGCCATTCATCCCACCCTATGCGAGAGAGCCCAGGAGGGGTGGTGGAGAAACCAGCCTTGGCCAAGGCCCATTCCCAGCACTCCCTGGAGAAGTCAGATGGGCTGGAGAGGGTGTGGGATGTGGAATTCAAGGACCTGGTTTGAAGTCCTGGCTAGGGAAGATCCCACCTGGGTGGATCAGTCGCACGACCTCCCAAAGCCCTGGGCTTCACATCTGCAAAATGGAGAGAGTGCCGGCTGTGTAACTTGTACAAGGCGCTGCATGAGAGAACACTGGGGAAGCTTTCTGTAAAATCTTCTGAGCTTTTATTAGACAGCTACCAGTGTGGGATGATGGCCAGCATCCCAGGAATGCCTCCTTTCCCAAGATTCTGGGATGTTTGTATTGGGAGGGGACACTTATCAGTAAGGCCTTAGGGCTGTTGACTCTTTCCAAGCACCCAGGGTCAGGCCATACCTTTGTTACTATGGGACCTACATTCCTACAGTCCTCCGTCCTGGGGCAGAAATGCGTCTAGAGGCTGGTCCTAGGGGAGATAGGATCGCTCACGTCCTCCCTGCCCCCCACTCCGACCTCTGCGGTGACGGTGACACTTTTTATACTCCTTGGGTTGTTTGCCTTTAATTTTCCTGCTGAGCTGTAAGCCCCTGTGCTCCTGGTGGCGGCACAGTCCTGGCGCGCACAAGTGCCCAGTGAGCAGGTGAACCCCATGGGTAAAGCTGTGCCTCTTTAGATACTCACGGCCCAGTACTGATTTGTCTGGCAGACGCTTTACCACCAGAACATGGGAGCCCATGAAACGGACTGGCCCAGAGTGGGATCAGAGAAAGCTTCTTCAAGGAGGCAAGAAGTCTAGAAAGGAAATCAATCCAATGGGGCTGAAGCTAAATTCCAGGGGCTTGAAGAATGCTTTTGGAAGGGCCATTCCAGGGCAGAGTCCTAACCATAAGTGATCAAATCCTGGCCCACAGGCCTGACCCTGGGCGGTTGGAAAGAGTCAACAACACCAAGGCCTTACTGATAACAGTCCCTCCAAGTACAAACATCCCAGAAATCAACAGAGCCATATCTCTGTGAGCAGATTTGGCAAAGGAGCTGAGCTGAACATGGACCTGGGTCATGGCAGAATGTATCCTTTATTATGCCATCAAACAGAGTGTTTTCACACAGGATAATTGGGTGTCTTCTGGAGCGGGGGCATGGTTCTATGCAAACACGTGCACACACCCCCACACATTCTCATGTGTACAAATACACAGATAGGCATAGATACCTGCACATATATGCATAGGCACATACGTGACATGTTTGAACAGTAATTCACACAATGAAACATCTGGGCCCTTGGGCCAGGGGCGAATTTCAATTCCAGTAGCAGATTACTATCCCTGACCTGACCAGAAATGTGGGCTCTTATAATGACTTAAGATCAGAGAATTATGGTTCAAAGGGGCCTTAGAAATCAGCTATTTCAACCTCCATCCCAGAGCATAAAAATTCTCTAATGTCCATGACACGCTGACACATAACCTGTGCTTAATACTGCAAGGGTGGAGAACCCATCACCCTACTTGGAACCCCACCTGATTGTTGTCATTAATAATAATAACTGTGACATACTGAGGACTACCTCTGTGCTTGAGGCTATGCTGAGTATCTTAGGTAGACTCTCCCAGATGACCCAGTGCGGTAGGCATACTTCTCTCCACTTAATGGAAATTTAAACTGAGTCTCAGAAAAACTGGCTTGTCCACAGTGATGCATCTAGCGGGTGGCAGAGCTGGGATTTGAACCTGGGACTAACTGACCCCACAGCCCTCGCACTGTTAAGTCATGTTAACTTGTCTTAAGATTTATTGCATAGGAAATCATTCCTCAAAAGGAACCAGATCTGCTTCCCTGTAACTTTCATTGACTGATCCTAGATCCGAGCTCTGGAGTTTTGCAGAAGCTTCCTCCTGCCCCCTCCTCTGTCCCCAGGCGTGTTCTCCCTTAATGTTCTCTGGATGCCCTTTTCCAAAGAGGCCACCCAGAGAATTCCATTTGCAGTGGGATGTCACCTCCACTGTGTGGACACTATACTTGGAGCATGCATCCCTAAAATGCTACCGGCCTTTCGGGCAGCAATATCACATCATGGACTGTCTTACGGGAATTGCAGGGGTTTTGTGTTTTTTTTTTTTAGTTATTTAGATTTTTTAAAAATGTAAACTACTGTAAGCTATTTCTCTAGTTAAGATTTAAAAATGTGTTTTCATTTTACGATTCCAGCTACTTTTAAGATCCTTTTGAAGCATAGTTTGTCAGCCAGTACTTCAGCTAGCCTCGCAGCTTTTCAGTGTTTACAGGTTGGGTGAGCGGACTGACTTCCTATGCTGAGGAGGCAATCAAAGCCAGGCCAGGATTCAAGGGCTGAATCTTGTACCATCTCCTAGAGACTGCTTATCAGGTGACACTGATCTGTGAAGCATTGCTCTGTTTCCAATGTGAAATGCTTGCCAGCTACAGCCACATATCTGGACTGAAACTAGAGATACGCCAGGGGTCACTTGGGAAGAAGTAGAAGGTAAAGATCAATTCTAATCCAGGAGAAAAAGGTAAGGTCAAGGGAGAAAATGCCAAAGTCGGTAAACATCATTCCTGCCCAGAAGGCAGGGTGCCAGGTCATAGCATCAGGTCTGGAAACAGCAGAAGTGTAGAGGAGTATATATCAGAGTGGGAGTTTGAGACATGCACCAAGCTTAGAAATATGCAGACACAAATGAGGTGTTTTAGGCAACGTCCAGATGAATTCCAGAAGACTTGAGTCTTGCTGGCCTAGGGCTCCTTTAAAGGAACGCATATCTAACCTTCCTGAGTGTGCACCTGGCTGTCTTAAAAGTACCACCTGGCCTCTGGTGAACTTAGATCTTCTGCCTGTGAATCGTTTAGATGATATTATTTAGTGCTTGTTTCTCCATTTTGCCCATAAGGATGAGAACTGTGGTCAATAACTTTCTGAAATTGAAAGACATTAGATGTAAGACAGTCCTTTTATATCAGTTAGGATATTTTTTCCCTACAGGTTACAGAAACCCTAAATCAAACTGGTTTAAACAATAAGGAAAACTGATGGTCTCACATAATAAGAGGCCCAGGAATAGATTCAGCTTCAGAGTCGGTTGATTCAGTAGCTCAACGATGTCCTTAGAGGCTCAGATTCTATCCGTCTTGTCTACCATTCACAGCATTAGCTTCTTAAGTCTGGTCCCCTTCATGCTCAAAAGGTGGCTGCCAGAGTAACTGGGGTAACATACTTGACTGTTTCCACCCAGGGAGAGAGAGACTGGATTCTTTTTCTCCAGAGCCCTGAGCAAGTCTGTCTTCACGTCTCATTGGCTCACTTCTATTACACCTGCCTCCAACCAAGCCAGTCCCCTGGGGTGGCACGGGCTGTGGGAAGTTTCACTACTTCTCTGATCCCCTAGTCCAGCCACGCTCTCCATAGATAGATGAGGCATTCCGGCTTGGCTCATGCTTGGTGAACCCATGTCAGTTCCTGGTGCTCACCACTTCCCTCAGTGTCCACAAACCATCTGTTCCATAACCAATGCTAGAGCTTTACCAAGGACAACAGTCTCTAGAATATTACTCCCCCTCAACCCTTTTTGAAACCGGAGACACCATTTATCTCTTCCATTCCCCAGGTTTCCTTAGAGCGATGTTTTGCAAATGTAAGAGTGCAGGAGGACACCTATGGGGCTTTTAAAATCTTCAAGTGGCTACATGGCCTAATGGTTGAGAACATGGATTCAGAAGCCAGACTGCCTGTGTTCAAATCTCAGCTCTGCTACTTCCCATGTATCCTGACTCACTCAACCTCGCTGGGCCCTAGTTTTCTTATCTCTAAAATAGAGGTAGTAATAGGGTTTCCCACATGGTCTTCTTATGAAGATCAGAGGAGAGATGTGTATGAATTGTTTAGAACAGTGCCAGTGAGTGGCTAAGTAAACCTGTGTTCTTGGTCCCCACCCTGATGATTCTCTCTGGATGAGCAGAGGCTGTGGGTAGGAATCTGCTCTTGACAAGTATGTCCAGGTGGATCCTGGTATCAGTGGACTGACCACCCATGAGATGACAGATGGCGTGTGCCCATCATCCTACAGGAAGCTCTTCCTCAGGATTGGAATGAATTGCACTTTGGCTCGGGAATAAAAATCCCAAATAAATACAGGTTTCCCCTCTATCAGAAAGTAGAGTGTTCCTATGAAACCTGTTATAAACCAAAATGGCCTAGAGCAAAGAAGCAATTCCCATTAAGTTACTAGGAAAGTTTTTTTAGCATTCCCAGATGCACAAAATCACCTCTCCTAGGCTTTTGTAATAGCTTAGGACACATCTTGCTAATGGATACCCATTGCTAGAAAAAGTCAAGACCACACACAGATGGGCACAGACACAATTTCAAAGCTCTGGCAATTTAATACTCAATACTGAGTGTACTTCCTGAGGAAGGAACTTGGTGGTGCCTCTCTCGGCACTTGGGGTGCACACAGCCCCTATAATGGCTTAGCTGGCTGGGACACAAGTACTGAATGTCTACCTTGGAAACAAGCAAACTAGGAATGTTGCTTCACTTGGGCCTCTCTCAACGTTATAGAATCCTCCCTAAAGAATGGGGTTCACCCGCTTGTTTCTGCACTGAAAGGCTCTGTGTACCCCCTGACTCTGGTTGCCAGCACAGCATGGGCTGCGGTGTCACTGGTACCCCTACGCGGCCTGTGCCATGCTCGTGTTTGCCTGGGATGTGGACCCTCCCCTCTCACCCCCAGTTTCCAACTGTGCTCTTTACTGTCTGAGCTCGCCACAGGGCCCCTCCTGCATCACAGTGTTGCCCTGGACGCTGCCTTCACTTTCCTGGTCAGCTTCAGGCCAAATAAGTTTGTGTGTGATTCCTGGGTCTGAACTCAATGTTGAAAGACCTCTCAGCCCTCCTGAAACATCTTCCCTTTCAGAGCCTCTGCCCCCGGGATCTGAAATGTTTCTCTGAGCCTGAGCAATCCTACACTCTGAAATGCGGTGGTCCATTCTGACTATGTCCTGCTTTCCCTCCTGTTTCTTATGAACTCCAAGAAGACTTTGCTCCAAGCTTCCCAACTCATTTATCTATTGCTGTGTAAAAAAACCATCCCAAAACTTGGGGGCTGAAAATAGCAACCATCCATTTGCCCACAGTTCTGCAACGTGGGCAAGGCTTCTGCTGGCCTCACCCAGCCCACCTTTGCATCTGCTATTGGGGGCTTGACTGTGAGCCCAGCTTCCTGCAGGTGCCTCATTCATATGCTGGGAGGTGGACGTCGTAGGGTGGCTGGGATGGTTGAGACGGCCTAGCCTCTGTCTCCACGTGTCTCTCCCCCTCACGGAGGCTGGCCTGAGGTTCCTTACATGGTGGCCACAGGGCGGCAGGGGCCAAGCAATGGAAGCTGCGAGGGCTCTTAAGGCCTGGGCTTGGAGGTGAGGTGGCATCACTTCTGCCTCAGCCTCCTAATCCAAGCAAGTCCCGTGGCCGACCCAGATCAGGGGAGGGGAAATAGACTCTGCCCCCCCACTGGGAGGAAGGGCAAAAAAGCGTGGCTATTTTTCACTGACCACACTTCCTTTCATTAAAGCAATTTTGAGGACCTGCAGTGAGGAGACAAGGAAGAAGATGGTTCTGGCCTCTGGAAACGACTGACAATCTGGTGGAAGAAACAGAAAGCTAAAGAGCATGACAGCACAGTGTGAGAAATGAGTAGTAACGATGGTTGCCAGCTCTTGTGCATTTGCCGTATACCAGGCACTGGGCTTAGCCATGTATTCGATTTGTCTTGACAGAGCCTGGACTATAACAGTCTGGGGGAAAGTATGTTAATAATTATGCCTATTTTCTGGATGGGAAAATCAAGGCACAGAGAGGTTAGGTATCAAGAGTGTGAAACAGGATATGGACTCTGTTGCTGCCCAGCTCTAGAGCCCTTGCTCTTCACAGGTGCCGGGACTCCCCTTCACGGTCAGCCATCAGCATGGCAGCCCCTTGCTTAAGGCCTTAGCCATGGAAGGGGCTCCATCAGCAAGCAGATGGGGGAGCAGGAGAAAGACATGAAATCGCAGCAGACTTCTTTTCACAGCACACACACGAGAAGATCCCCTGCGCTTCTCTACCCGTCTCAGCCCTGGGCAGGCAGCCGTGTCTCTCACCTGGCTCTACTGGGAAAGTGCAGCAACACCAAAGCCCAAGGGGGCCAGGGGCGCAGGAAAGCTTTCAGATAAAAAGCAGTCACCTGCTCCCCGACTGTCCCAGAGACACGTGATCATGGGGAGGCACAGTTCCCAGAGCCACACCGGAAACCACGTCTCTGCAAATCCTCCCATGACGTCAACCCTGCCTCCAGAACGGCCCTGGTGCCTTCTTCCCACTCATCCCTACATTAACCAATTACTGAAAACAGCTCAAAATAGCACCTGTCCGTCAGCGGGGACTGCTGAAGGAATATGGTTTGTGATCCTTTCCAAGAGTGAGTCTGTGGGAAATCGGTGCCATGAGAGAAGGGCTCTCACTCCAGCATGGGGCTCTGAAGCTAAGCCACCTGGGACAGGCTGCAATACAGAGTTTGCACGTTTCCTGCAAGATAGTTGTGGTGGAACGTGGCCTCTTGTACCAGTTACAGTCTGGGCTCAAGGGACAGCAAGGGACCCAGCCCCATGAGACATGGGGCCTCAGTGGCTCCAGAGTGGTAAAGCACCCTCTGGAAACAGCTGCTCTGAGAAGTCAGGAGTCATGTGGAGACTGTTCAGGGGCCTGGCTTCAATCCCAGCCCAGTTTCCCCCCATCCCAGGCCCCCCAAGGATCCCAGGGGACTCCTAGCTCCACTACTCCTAAATCCATTTTAAAATCTGCCAAATGTTATTGTAAATAATAGGAAAACAAGAACAAAATGAATATCCATCAATAGGATTACAGTTAAACTACGGTGCCACTTACTGATGGAGCACCATGCAGTCATTAAATGAATGAAGTGTCTCTCTCCACACTGGCATGGAACTCATACCAAGAATATTGTCAAGGGACAGAGGCAAGCCACATCAATACGCATCTATCTATCTATCTATCTATCTATCTATCTATCTATCTATCATCATCTACCTATCATTTATCTGTATCTACCTATCTATCCATCTATCTAAACACTAAAATGAAAACAGTGATTTGCTTCAAGAAGAAAATGGGATTGGGAAGAGGGAGGGATGCAGGTAGATAATGATGCCTTTTGCTTCACTTATATTCTTTGAATTTATACAAGAATGTATTCATGTATTACTTACAAAATTAAAATAAATACATTCCCAAGCAAAGCAAAGCTAGAGAGAATGATCGGCTGACCAAGTGTAACCCAGTTCATTCCTCCATCCACACTTGATTCATCCGGGCCTCTCCCCTGCCTGGCCGCTAGCCCTGCTCTGAAATGGCCCTGCGGCTCCTTGGCCCTCCCTCCTCAGTTGAAGCACCATCTCACCTGCGGGCCAGCCTCACCCCACTGGGAGAATGCAAGTACCTCTGCTCCCCAAGTTCTGCCCTGGAACCCCAGTCCCACAGCCAGTGTTTCTGGGGTCCACTCCCTATTACAGACCCTGAGTCTCTCCACCCAGGTCTCCCTCAGGTGCCTCTTCTGATGTCCCCCTTTGCTTTTGCTGCCCTGATTCTGGAGCTATATAGTCCACTGGCCCCACTGATACACAGCCCCAACTGGGGGCCCTCTCCCAGCAGTGGTGGGAAGGGATGGGCTTTCTGCTGTACAGCAGGCCTGGGCTGGGTCTGCAGACTCACCATGCTGGGCCCCTCACCCTGGGACAAGCAGCCTGAATGAAATCTTCAAGGATCTGCCTGGGCTTGGGGGGCCCTAAACTGACAGTGACCTTGGTGTTGGTTTCAGCCTCCTGTGGGGGATTCCTGGGGGCAGAGCTAGTGAGCAGCTCCCGGAAGTAAGGGGGGAGTCAGCATGAGGCCCCTCGCTGGGCATCTCCACACCCCCAGCTGTCTGCTCAGACCACTCTGACCATCTGGTTCTTCTGAAAAATCTGCAGCATGAGACACTTTTGGGGGAGGATTTCAGGAGTGGGGTTGCCAGCATTGTGCGTGACTAGGGAGCTGTGTCATATCCTTCCCCAGAAAACTCAAGAAAGAAGAGAGCTCCTTCCCCCCAGCTAGATTTTCAGACTATTTTATCTGCAGTTGGCCTGGAGGTAGGAGAATGGATCAGATGACCCCTGATAATGACCCCATGCCTGGACCCAGACAGACACTGGAAACAAAGTGGCGTGATTGTAACAAGCCATCTGTTCTAGAACTCGCCCTTCCTTACCTAGCCAGGAACCCCCAGCTAATCAGGAATGTGGACCTGAGGCAGCCATGCCACACCTCTCAGGGCTCCTGTGGTGTCTGGAACCTGCTCCTCTTTGGGTAGGGTGGGCCTACCACGCTGCTGCTACTTTGCTCTAACATCGATGGAGGCGGCCTCCCTCCAAGAATTGTGGTGGGTTTTCTTCTCCAGCATTAGCAAGGTAGGCTGTGCCTGGAATTCACATGGATACCTTCTCTGACGCTCGGCAATGCCCATCCATTCCCCAGTCTCTCTTAGGTCCTCTGGTTATAATGACAAACTCGTCCAGAACTCTGAATAATCTCTTAATAAATAACCATCCCTGAGATCACACAGCCCAATTAATAGAAGCACGGTATGGAACAGTATGGTGGTGGGTGTCGGAGACAGGACAGACTTTACGTCACCTTGCTCAGTGGGTGAGGGTGCAGGACCGCGGCAGCCCAGGGCCCTTCTGAGGGGACCAGGACTCTCAATTGACAAGGAAAAAGCCCTGGCACACAGGCCAGAGAGAATGATGCTGGCAAAGCCGCTCTGAGAGCCAAGACATGTCCTGGGTCAGTAGCAGCTGCCAGCCTCTTCGGCCAAGTACTCTTAGGTGGGTGTGTGGTCAAAGCCGATGTGTGGGTGGTAGAAGAAACCGTCAAACTGACGTAAGTTAAAAACTGAGGGTTGTTTGGAATTCTTTCTTTCATTTTAAAATTGAGCTTCCTCCTCTTTCTGAGAAAAAAAGAAGTTGTGTTTCCACGGGTAGGCCAGAAAGCAAAAAGCAGGCCTGGCGGAGGAGCAGAAATGTAGCACCGAGTCTCTGTTCATCGCGGGCCTGGACATTTCCCTTACATCTTGCCTGGAGGCAGGGAGCATGGTCAGGATGAGCCTCTGGTCCTGCCTCCGGGGGCTTGAGGATTCCAAGAAGCAAGAAGGATGCCCAGGAGGCTTGAAGGGAGACCCGTTGTCATGGCAACCATGTGATTCCGTTTCCCCATGTGAGTAGATGGTCTCAATTTACGGGATTTGAAACCTGAGGTTTAGGGAGAGACTCAGATCTGTGCACCGACATGTCCACAGAAAACCAACATGGTGACTCACATTTGTGCTCTGAGGGTGACTCCCTTCGCCAAGTCCTCCGTGACCCTCCTTTGGGGAAGGAGGGACCCGCTCCTTGGAGACCCGTGCGTGCCGAGTGTGGGGGACCCATGAGGACAGAGGGGAGAAGGGGAATGCCCCGAGTCAGTGGACCCAATGAGCCCTTCCACAGAGGCAAAGAGTGGAGAATACCACTGAGGCAGAGAGAATAAATCTAGTTAGCAATGGGTTTGAATGTCTTGGAGGGCAGAGCAACCTTAAAACTTGTCTCAGAATTCCTAAGAAACATATGGCTTCATATTCAGGGCACACACACACTGGCTGGTCCTCACTGCCAGTCTTCCAACCCAGGCTCTCAGGCCTCACCCCATCCACCTCCCTCTCTCTCTCGCCTACTGGGGGTAAACACGCACACAGTGCCCTAGATGTGCGGGTCTGTGCTGTACACCGGGTCCTCGGTGGCCTGGGCCCAGCCACTGTCCCGAGCCTGGGGAGACACCCCACAACCCGAGCTGGGTGTCCAGAGGAAATACCATCTCACTTGGCTCTGAGCAAAGAGCTCTAAGCCCAGGCAAGGGAGAGAAGGCAGATTTTAACTCAGACAATGTTTAAGACACCCGGGACCAGAGACAAGCTAATGTTTGCATAAATGCCCTCCCACTAAACTTCCTCCCTGTCCATCTGTCTCCTGGCTCTCGCTCAGCCAGGACCGCCTTTGTGGGCAAATAAGGGAGCCCTGGAGAGGCAGGAAGCCCTTTTCCGCCCAGGCCTCTGCCTCCAGCCCCTGCACCCACAGCCAACCTCGCCTCCGCCTCCCCCTGTGCCCCTGCCTCCACCCACCCACCCCCAGCCCTTTTCTCATTCCCTTTATCTCCTTCCTCTCCTTTCCCATTTCTGGACCTGGCTCAGCCCTCTATAATGACTTAATCTTGCCGACAGGGTGACAAGCGGATGAATCGAACTCCGAGGCTTTTTTCTCCACTCCAGATTCATTTGAAGATTTCTCCCAGATGCGGCACTAAAACCCTAGATTCAATTTCCCTTTGACATAATAACCGAATTAGTCTCATATTGTCATACATAAATTACTAGCCAGTCAGGGTGCCACCAGAGGGAGAGAGAGCTGGAGAGAAAGCAAGGCGCGAACATCCGAAGGGGTGTGGCTGTGACACGCAGCGACCTGAATAACAATGGGAAACTGGAAGGGTAACAGCTCATCATGTCTGACAAACGAGAATTCCCAGGCTGCAGCAAAGGTAAAAATTATTTACCTTCCTCCCCATGCCCCTGGCCATTAAGATGTCACCATGGGGAGCCGTGTACCTTACAAGAGATACACAGATCTAAGTATCTTCCCGATTAAGTAATGCTCTGTTTGCAAAGGCTGCTTTCAAAAAGGAAAATGTAATTTTGTGGAAGACTGCTGCAGCCTCCAGGCCTGGGGACAGACAGAGGTAAGCTGGGCAGAGCAGCTATATGATGCCTGGTTGCGGGTACAGGTGCCCATCTTGGGCCCAGCGGGCTTAGCCTGGCTGGTTCTGAGCAGAGAGGCAGTGTTCAGAGCCTTCCCCATCTAGGCTGGGGATTGATTACTGGCCACGAGTGTGACCAGAGCAGAGCCAGCTGGAGTGAGGCTTCCCCACCTGTCCGCCAGACGCTTGACCCAGGTCAGAGCCCTGGGGGGCGATCCTTCACCTCCACTCCATTCCCTCCAGTCCATCTGTTAGTTCTGGCAGTTCTTTCTCCTGAAAGCTCTGGCCTTTGGCCTCACCTCTGCCTTCCAGGTCTTGATGGGATTATTACCCCAGCCTCTTAACTGGTCTTCTCACTTTCAGTCCTCCTTGACACCCCAAGCTCCATTCAGCCATAGAGTATCTTTCCAAAATGCAGATTTGATGTCAGTGCTTCCCTAAATTAAAACTTTTAGGTAGCTTCCTAAAGAGTGACGTCCAAACCCCTTAGCATGGCCTGTAAGATGAATGTGATCTGGCCACCATCTACTTTTCCAGGCATATCCCTTGACCTAGTCCCTCACACCCACCATTTCCCAGCAAAGCTCTGGGATTTTCCTTGGTTGCTCCTTCAGCCTGGAATGCCTGTCTCCCCCTTCGCTTTCAACTCAAGCCTTGTCTTTCCTGGTCTCCCTTGACCTGGTCAAACCCATCACTGGTCTCACCGGTCTTTCCTCTAGCATGGCCCTCAAAATGTGTTGTTGTTCTTCATGGCTTATTATCCATCTGTCTTGCAAGATATCAAGTTCTCAGAAGGCATGCATTGGATCTTATTCATTGCTTTGTTCCCCTATACCTAGTATAGAGTAGGAATTTGAGAGGTGTCTGGAAAATAAACATCTAGGAAGGGGCATAAAGCCAGCCCAGAGCAAACCAAGGATTCACACAGACCCCACACCCCCATGGCAGAGAAGGACTTGCTTGTTGTCCGTCATGTCTCTGCAGTTAAATGTAAGTTCTAATTGCATGTCTGCCATGAGCCCAGCATGGGCTAAGAGCCATGCGACAGGACAGTTTAGGTCCCGTGGTGGCCAGCACAAAGCTTGGCCTGTGGTAGATGTCCAGCAAATGTGTAAGCGATTATCTGCCGTGGAGTCTGTTCTCAGAAATTGACTTCTTTGGTGGGGGGCGGGGAGGGGTTCATGAAGGAAACAATTACAGAACCATAAAGGACCAGATATAATCAACTATCTCACTGGACCTCGAGCTTCTAGAGGCAAGTTGTATATTCATTTCCACACCTCTGTCCAATGCACGCCCCTTCCCAGCAGTGCCAAGCATAGCCCCTGCTCAGCACAAGTTGTAAGAGCTATGCAAATGAATGTGGCCTTCATTCAGTTTGTCCGCACACGTGACCTGGGATATAGGCCTTGACCTGTCACTTTGCCTTCACCTTTTTATTAACATCACCACCTCCTCTATTTGTTTCAATACTGAGTTGAAAAACTACCTTCCTTTTTAATTTTTATTTAGTCTGTAGTCCTGAAGAATCCCAAAGACTTAAATGGCTTTCAAGCCTATTTATAAAATGACTGGCTTGGTGGGAGTGAAATCAGGAAATAGCTTTTTTCCCCTTCACAACTGCCATTCAAATGAGCTCTCTCAGATACTCTTTCTACCCCAACCCCACCCCACCCTGCAGGAGGCAGAACCTATACATTTTCTTCCTTTTTGGACAAATACAATTATGTGTATTTAAAGTATACAGTGTGATGATTTGATATACATGTACTTTGTAAAATAGTTGCCAAGAGCAAGATAGTTAACACATCCACCACCTCACATAGTTAACTAGTTAACTCTGGGTGTGGGAGTGTGTATGTGCATAGTTA
This sequence comes from Smutsia gigantea, assembly GCA_032199065.1. Classification (NCBI taxonomy): domain Eukaryota; kingdom Metazoa; phylum Chordata; class Mammalia; order Pholidota; family Manidae; genus Smutsia; species Smutsia gigantea. Next base: position 188,320 of record JAVSCE010006998.1, read on the forward strand.
AGAACGCTTAAGATCAACTCCCAGCAACTTCCAAGTATACAATACCAATATTACTAACTATAGTCCCTACACAGACATTAGGTCCTCAGAACTTACTCTTTTTCAAACTGGAAGTTTATACCCTTTAACCTGTGTCACCCAATTTCCCCCTCCCCCAGGCCCTAGCAACCACCATTCTATTTTCTATTTCTAAGAAATTAGCTTTTTTTTTTAAATTCCATATGTAAATGATACCATACAGTATTTGTGTTTCTCAGTCTGGTTTATTTCACTTAGCATAATGCCCTCCAGATGCATCCGTGTCATTGGCAAATGACAGGATTTCCTTCTGTCTGGGAGTTGAATAATATTCCATTTTATTTATATATATATATGTATCACATTTTCTTTATCCATTCATCTGCTGAAGGATATTTAGGTTGTTTCCATATCTTGGTTGTTGTGAATGGTACTACCATTGAACACGGGTGTGCAGATAATCTCTTCAAGATCCTGATTTCAATTCCTTCAGATATATAGCCATTAAACTGAGGGGCTTTTGGCCAGCAAAGGAAACAATAAATTGAAAAAAGCAACCTATGGCATGGGAGAAAATATTCACAAGCCGTATATCTGATAAGAGGTTAAGATCCAAAATCTATAAAGAACCCATACAATAGCAAAAGAGCAAATAACTCAATTGAAAAAATGGGCAAAGGATATGCATAGTTGTTTTTCCAAAAAAGATATACAGATGGCCAATAGGTGCATGATAAGTTGCTGAATGTCACTAATCATCAGGGGAAGACAAATCTAAGTCACAATGGGACATCACCTCACCCTGTTAGGATGCCTAGTGTCAAAAAGGCAAGAGGTAACAAATGTCGGTGAGGATGTGGAGAAAAAGGAACCCTCATGCACTCTTGGTGGGAGTGGAAACTGATACAGTCAATAGGGAAAGCAGTATGGTGGGTCCTCAAAAAATTAAATCGTGAACTACCATATGATCTTATAACTCCTCAGTCACTTTCAATATTAACAGTATTTATTTTCACTTATGAAAAACTGCATTTCAACCTAAATTAAAACTTCTCTCACCCAGTTGAAAGCTCCTTCCAATTCCCCCTGCCCCAGCCCATCCCAGACCTGAGTTCCTGCAGTGGGGAAGGCAAACATTTGCTGTTTATTCTCCCTCCTGGCCTCCTCATCCTCCTCCCTCTCTCCCTGTGCTGCCTCTGGCTCTCCCACAGTCAGGGGCTGGAAGATGGTCTTTTACTTGGTTTAAGCTGGCATTAGCTCTCTGGCTATTGAATGACCTGGTAGATGTCCAAATGCTTTCTCTCTCGGGGTGAGGAGATGGATTTTGTGGGTTTTTTGAGACATCCTCTGAGGAACCAGCACCAGACAGTCCCCTGGTGGGGTCAGTGGGCTCCCCCACTGATTTCTCATGACTCCCCTACATCTCCAATTCAGAGATGCACCCATATGGGCTCCTTGGTCTCCCTTTCGAGCCGGTTCTCATTGCAGCAGCTTTCAAGGCAGCTCAAGCCAGGCCAAACTCTAAGGATCCATATACGGCTTTTGGGAGATAACGTTGCATCTACAAACTCTGTGCATGCGGGCAGCTTCCAAGAGCTTTTCTAAACTCCACTCCAGTAGAATGAATTTCTACAATTAAGCATCCAGCAAGGGTGGTGTCAGTCTGCTCCCTGGCAGACATCCTCTTTCAACATGTGATTTTCTTGAAGTTTCTTTCACCTGACTTGGGGTAGACAAGAGGAAGGGAAACTTGTAGTACTTCCACCCAGAGGGTCTCAGTCCCAGGCTGTCTTTCTGTATGGGGGTGGCTAATAGATGAGGGCTGCAGGACCAGTTTCCCTGTCTCGGTAAGTCTGGCAATATGTCTATTGCATAAGGTCTTGGCAGATGTTCCATAAAGAAGGCACACTCCAAGGGGTAAGGAAGAGAGTGGAGAGACTATTTACAAAGGCAGGGCTCAGGGACCATCCTGAATCTAAAGAGCAAAGGGAGGCAGATGTTTCTGGAACCTTAGGAGATCAAGGGCTATTAGGGGCTACAGCCTTTAGTAGCATTCTGCCACTCTCAAACCATGACTAAGCGGAGAAGGAATCAGGGGAATAAATACCTCGGCCCCTCTTCTTCTGCCTCCAGATTTCCTGCAGGTGCCTCCCATTGGCTGAATCCAGCCCAAAGCCCAAGGGTAAGTGAGCCCAGTTAATACCGCATGTAGAGGTCAGCCTGGCAGGACCAGGTGAAGAGGAATGGCACTAGAGGGATGTACTGGGAGTATCCAGTACACGTCCATTTCTTCACAATGTGCAGGAACATGTTACCCGTTGTCCCCAGCTTGGAGTCTCAGTGAAACCATAGTGCAAGTCCATTTGTCAACTAACGAGCCATCGCACATGTCTCTCTCTGGGCTCCTCTCTGCTGCCCATAGAGGCATCTGCACACCCCTGATACAGACCGCAAGGCGGGAGTGGGAGGCCTGGTAGCAGAGATGCAGCATCGCCTCCTCTGCAAAGAGTGGCTTCCTTCCAAGGTTTGTCAACACCAAGGTGGCCCACGTCAAGACGTAGGTGAAAACCGCATAACCGCGGTGCACAGAAGGCTTGGCCATCAAGACTTGCGTGTTGATGATCTGCCATTTTAGAGTCTCTCGGCCACAACGCCCCACTATTAGTGCACAGACTTAAGGGGCTCAGGTCTGCTGGATGAGGGGCCCCCTAAGAGGCTGTAGTTGGGAATAGGAAGGAAACCATCAGGCCAGCGATGCCCCAGGTGGAACAGGATTCCAGTTTGACTTTGGGGACACAGGAGGGAGGACGTGCTGTCCTCCTGGTCATCTGCTTCTCTGAGGACTGCTTCAGGCTGTGTCCAGACCAGGAGGCACAGCCTCGCAGGCAGGCCTGTGGATCCGTGCCGGCAACCAGACTCCTCAGGGGAGCTGGCTTCCGAAAGCGGCTCGTTCCTCAACGTCAGAGCTCCCGCAGACAGGACAAGGCCCAGCCCTGCTCGGGCCGGGAGGAGTATATTCACAGACGCGTCAACGCCTTGTCACACCAACCATTGTGGGTTATACAATATCAGTGTTCATTTTATCCTTCCCCACAATAAGGTGGGGTGGGATTGGGGGCTTGTGGGGACGTAAGATACAAGAGAGAGGGGCAGGGACTGGGAAACTCAGTCACAGAGTCGCTGCTTCCCAGGGAAGTGGCTCAGGGCCTGACAGCATCCCCAGCCTTGCCCAGGACAGCTGGAAATAGCTGTGCAGGTCCAGCCCACACTACAGGCTGTGACGCGGGCTACCCAGGGCCACTGGGCACACTGATGCTGGTTAAGAGCACAGACTTTTCCACCAGACAGACCTTCATTCAAATCTTGGCTCTGCTGCCCCCTTTCCTTGTGACCTTGAGCAAACCAGTGTTTGGGTTCCGGATCTGTAAAATGAGAATGACAAATCTCATGGGGCTGTCCTGAGGAAATTAGCTAATATATGTCAACTGCCTATTGCAGTGCCTGGCACATGGTTTGTAACCAATAAATGGCAGCTGGTAGTGTTGGCTTATCCTTCTTATTCTCCTTTGGGCCAAATTCCGTGCAGTAGCAAGACATGGTCATTTATTTATGCAAAAAAGATTTACCCAGCTCCTCCCATATGGCACAGCAGAAGAGGCCTCAAGGAGCTCCAAATCCAGTGCTAGAGACAGGAGTGGAGCTCACAGCTGGGATATGGGGTGAAGGCTATGGGCGCACCGAGTCTAAGTGCCCCATCCCAGCTGAGATGATCAGGGAGGCCTTCCTAGAGGAGGCAGCACTTGAGATGAATCTTGCCAGACAGGTGGAGCTTGGCCAGGCAGCCACAGTGCGGACACTGTACTAGGCGGAAGCAATAGCCAGCGCTGACCGGGGGACAAGAGAGGTGGCGGCTTTGGGGTGGCTAAGGGTCAGTGGCGGGAGGAGAGCAATGAACCAGAGAGGAAGTCAGCATACTGGATGGAGACCCCGGGACTGCATCCTGAGGGGCAAGGATGGAAGGATGGCCGGGAGTTTGTCATCAAATAGTCCTCCTGAGCCTCATCGACTGTGACCTCGGCCACTGAGGCCGCGCAGGCAGAACTCCCAACCTGGCCCTCCTGCCCTCCCTGCCGCCTTACGTCAGGCTGGGACCTGGGAGTCGGCCCTAGGGCCGTAGGACACCACCACGACCCGCCACATCCAAGCGAATGCCTAGTGCCATGGGGCAGAGTGCAGCAGCCCTTGCCTTCCTTCCAGCCTTTGCAGGACCAGGTGGGCAAGCAGGACCCGTGCCAGGGTCTGGTGGGTCCCCCATAGGCGAGTCCCCAGGGCTTCCTGCCAGCCCCTCTCTGCTAAAGGCACCCACCTTGCCCAGCCCCCTAGGATTCTGACAATTGTCATTCTTGGAGGCAACAGTTGAGTCCACAATCCAGTTATATAGACAGGGAGGTGCCGAGGCCCCATAGCCTCTGAACTTCCAGCCGGTGCTCTTACGTGACAGGTCAGCTGTGTGCTGTTACTGCCCCTGAACAGCTTAGATGTCCTGAGCAGCTTAGAAGCTTCTGTGTGTTTCCAAGGGCTGTCTGCCAGGCAGGAAAGCAAAGTACTTCAGTTCAATGGGAGGGGAGAGGTGTAGGGATGTGCGACTAAATTTTTCATCCAAACCCTGGATGATCTCAAAAAAGTCATTTAACCCCATGAGCCTCAGTTTCCTCACCTGCATTGTGGGCATGACCACATTACTGGTGAAAATTCGTTGTGATGATGAATGTTTATGTTTCTCCATCAAGGAACTCTGACCCTGGGCCTGTGGGGGACACGGTGGAAGGAACACATTTTCCTAAAGCATAAGTTTTACCCAAAGATTTTAGAGAAAAGGATTATATTAAACACATAAAGATATGTTCTGGAGAAGCATATACCACTTTAATTAATTATAAAGGCAAAGTAGGAAGCACCAAAGCAATTCTTTGCGATGCTATAAACTTTTTGGCTGTAACCCCAGACCTCTGGGTCCTGTTTCCTGCCTTCCTGTCCCCCGGAGTGCATCAGCTACCCAGGAGCAGAGTGCGGGGCGATGCTCTCTCTCCATGACATGAGGCACGGAGCAGGGATGCCGATTAACCTATCATCTGAAATGCACCATCCTAGACTTTGCTTCTTGGGGGCCCAAGACCTTAACTTCTGATTATAATCACACCCATGTGGTCCATCTATCTACCTTTGATAGAAATCATAGAAAAACCATGGGCATCAAAGGACACTTTCTCCCATACAGTGAATATCCTGGAAGTTAACTCCTAGGGGAGGACTGGAGGAGCCAGCACGGGCCAGAGATGGGCAAGTGCCTATACCAGGTTATACGGGGGACAGACCCAGGGACGGAAGGTGTGGAATCGGAGGGCCCGAAAGCAAGAGTCAAGGGGCACCTATGTATTGAGGACTCCACAGGGAAGGCTCCAGACATAGGAGCAGCCACAGGCAGTGAGCGAGCAAGAGCTGCAAGGAGGGAAATGATGGCCCCTTTTAGATATGGGAACGACCGCTCTGATTCGCTGTCACTGATTTATGCCCGCCACTTTATTATAGACCCAGTTTAACACTCAGTCAGTGGTCCGTTGATCATTTTCTGCCGGGTTTATGGAAAAGCCAGCTCAGCCTAGCTTATGACAATTCTCCCACCTGCTTGTTGAAGGAACACAGCGATGTGCTTGCTAGAAGCACATTAGCTCAGAGATGCCCCTTTTTTTCAGGGGCTGCCTCTGTGATGAAGCTTGGTAAGTAGAGACGACATGCAGTTTTAATGAGTAACAATGGAGATGTACATTTAAAAGTATAGATTTTTAGCAGCAATCCAAAGGTTGAAGGGGGAAAAAAAATCCACACCCCATTTAATTAATCTTTTCCTGCTGAAGTGCACAGTTAATAGATCTGGGCTTGACCTCCATTGGTTTTGATCTAGTGGCTGAGAATATTGTTTTTAAATCTGGAAATCTTTAAAGAATGGTGGAATATGTTCATTTCTGCCTCTAGGTTTAAGAAGATGCTTTCTTAGAACCTGCCATTGCCCAGACGGGCCTCAGGGCTACCATTAGGGTCCAAAAATCTGGAGGAGCTGTCATGATAAGCTTTGGCATTTCAGAATGTCCCTGCCATTGGATCCCAAACAACGACCCCAGAGCCTAAAAGCATGCTTCATTTCATCCAGATGTCTGAATCACTTCTGAAACCGTGACTTTATTTCTACCAAATAGCTCCATGAATCTCTACAAGTGGAGAGTCTACTGAGCTGGGATATCTCCTGGATGGGGAATGATACCGGTCTCCAGGTGTCATCCGATCCATCTTCATGGCCCGACTGAGTTCGAATGTCCATGTCATAGAGTAAATCGGAATGCCGCCCACCACCACCCTCCCCAGGCAGCTTCACAGTCTCTGTGTTTATATTTCTTCAGGAAAAAAAAAAGTGGTGAATCACAGGGCGTCCAATCTCATGCGCCTCTCGGTGCTGAGAAGGCATTTCAGAGTCATTTCATCAAGCGTCCTCCACCCAGCAACGGGGTAGGCACGAGACGGAAGTCAGTAAACCATCTCGGTAAAGCCCCCCAACATGTTATGCATAAACCTGCCTCCCAGAGTCAGAAATACAGACTCTTACGATGGTTCATATGCTCTTTTGACTCGAACTGTTGAACCCTTCTTCCCTCCTCTTTCCCTGAAGGTGCACCATCAGAGAAAGACCTCAGCTTTTCATGTCTCAACAAAGCTTGTCACGTTCATACTGGTAGGGACGAGACCCTAAAACTAAGCACAGGAGATCAGTAAATAAAACAACACATTTGATGATGAATGTCAAGCGGCAGCTTAGGGTCCAGTGGGACATAGCTGGCCTGGTGGCTCTGAGTGGTTGTGGACACCTACAGAAAGAACCCCACTGGGAAACGGAAAACATATGTAATGCAAGTTACATTTCAGGGACCACCACAGAAATTCCATCAAGCTTATTCTTTGTCTTCCAGGCCCGAGGGACAGGCATAGGGGCCAACACTTCTTTTCGATGCCTGGTCCTGTCCCAGCTAACATTCAGGGCCTCTGCTTAGAACTCCCCTTCAGTCTGCACACAATTCTCTGAGCTAGGGATTGTCACACCCACTTTATTAATGAATAAACGGACTCTCAGAAAGATTGGGGGTTCTGGCCTCAATACCTACATCCTTTAAACCTCAGCTGCCTCCTACAACCAGCAGCCGGGACTGTTTAGATGCAATCTTGGTAAGAAAGTTTCCTGGAAGCCTAGTTCTCAGACTCCAGTGGGCCCAAGAATTATTTGAGGTTTGGGTCCCAACCCCCAGGACCCAGATCAAGCAAGGCAGCAGACGAGAGCGGGGCGTCTGCGTCTTTCAGAAGCGCCCTCAGTGGCTAGGTTGCCGGTGGCTAAGGACCGCACTTGGGTCTCGGGCTGGAGCTCTCCTCCCAGCCATTCTTCCGCCTCTGGGCAGCCATGCCCCATCTCCCCCCACACCCTGTTTTGGCTGCTCTTACCAGGATCTTCTGATATAGGGCTGGAACCCGGAGGCAGTCCTCATAACTTCCCAGGCCCAGCAAGAGAGAGAAAGAACTTCAGGAGCAAGCAGGGCTCCTCTGCTCCTGCCACACCCGACACGTGGCGGGAGTGACCTTTGCAAGCCTGGCCTGTGGGCTGATGGGAGTGGGAGCTGCGGGACTCAGCTCTCTGCAGCAGCCCAGGCTGCGGGCATAGCCCTCAGAGAAAGAGTTTACGAGTCTGTCACTGGTATTTAAAATTAATATACTTCTTAAGAGAGTAGGAGAGTACTTTCAGGGTAAATGCCTTTTGATTTTTTTCCCCAAGGTGAAGGCCACTTAGCTCAAACTCAAAGTCAGCTGGCTCCATGCATTCTTGGGGTATTCAGGGCTTAGCCGGACAGGATGAGCGTGTTACACACACAGCCTTGCTGCAGTTTCTCACAGTGGGTCTCCGCTCTTCCCCCTAGGGGAGCAGGGAAGGGAAGGCTGAGTGCATTTTCTGGCCAGGAATCCAGCTTCTTCTGGCTGTGTTTTCCCTGCTTCCATTCTGTGTAAGCACTCACCCACCTGGCATCTCCCCACCCACTCATTTGCCCACCATCCTGTCACTCCTCATTTGCCCAGGCAGCCATCGTTTCACGCTTCCCTTCACCCTGTAGGTGTTGGGCATCTCCAGGGAATCAGGCACTGGGGATACACGGATGCAAAGACCTACCCCCCTGCCATTAAGAAGCTCTCATGTCATGAAATCTGCTTCGAAGGTAGAAGGAGACAATATGCAAAGCTGCGTTTGAGATTTTACTCTCTTGTCCAACCAGCAAACTCCTACTCATCAGTCAAAACCCAATTAAATATGTTCAACCTACACAACTCCTGCCCTTCCCTCCCCTCCCCGCCAGAGATTAGATGTTTCTTCCCCTGTGCTTTAGCAGCACATGGCTGTCATTGCTGTTAGTATCTGTCTTCTCTACCCTGCGAACGTGGGGACCAGTCTTTCCTGAGTGTGTTTCCTATGCTGAGACCAGCACCTGCTTGCTGTAAAGCTGGTCAGTAGTTTTCCAATTTTTGTGAACCTAAGAACCACCTGGGAAACTTGTTAAAAATAACTGACTCCCCAGCTCTGCCCCCATGCAGTCTGATCCGGTGGGTATGAACTTGGGGGTCAGGAATTTGTATTTCTAATGAGTTTTTCAGGTGACCCTGATGCAGAGGCTCTGTAGACCACAATCTGCTAAAGCTGTACTGGTGCCTCAAGTTTTCTGAACAAATTAATGAAAACCAAAGAATTAAAGGTCGACACCAAGTCTGTGATTTTAATAAGGTGTATGGATTTTACCAATGTGACTTCCCTGGTTTTGATATTGTACATAGTTCTGTAAGATGTTAACAGTGAGGCAAATTGGATGAAAGGGATGCAAGACCCCCCTGCACTGTTTTTGTAACGTCCTGTGAATCCCTAACCATTTCAAAGTAAAAAATTATTTGAAAGTCTCCCTGTTTTCCAAGGCCTCAAAGATGTCCATTTGTAATTTGCTTCAAGCCACTTATCTCCCGACCTGTGACCCTTTAGAGACATCGACAATCTACACATGTTGTCTGTTCAGTATAAGTAATTATATCTTAATTATTATACAATTAATTCTCTTGTGAAAGGTATTTCAATCTTAATGATTAATGCCTTCATTCTCAATAGTCTCCAAAATAATCTTGTGAAAAATATTTCCTTTTTCAGTAAGGTATGTCAAAACCACTTAGGGAAGTTGAGGGCAGCTTTTGACATAATAGAGATGCTCTGCTATGAAGCTGGAGCGCGGAACCCTCTCTGTCTTCATGGGTGTGACCCCTGGTGGGTCTCAAACTTGGCTGTATGTTCAGTGTTGCCCAGGAAGCTTTTACAAATCTCAGTGCCCAGGCCACACCCCATTGACATTAGAAAGAGAATTTCTGGGGTGGGACTCAGGTAGCAGTATTTTTGAAAGCCCTCCGGTGATCCCAAGCTGCGGCACAGGCCACAGGTGGAAGCGGCCCAGGAAAGCATGGGTGCGTCTATGAGCCCTGCTTGGGCAGAGAGAACTCTAAGGCTCTTCCTGAACTGCTGGCTCTAAATCCCCAGCAAGGTCCACTGCCTTATCCAAGGGAGGATGTGCCCTGCAAGCTCCTCTCTGCCTTTCCTCACTTCTCAGTGCCCCAGGCAGGCAGGACTTGTGCAGCTTTCCACGGGGACTTTTTCGGTCCACCTGCTCTCCACAGGGGCAGGCGCGCCTTCTTGTCCATGGGGCTGAAAGGTTCCTTTCAAAGCGGATCAACATTGTGTATGGTCTGGGGGAGGCTCAGCTTTCCCTGGAAGCTCACCAGGGCTCACTAGCTCATTTACAAGAGGGGCCCACGGTTTCTGCCAAGTCAGCATCCTTGCATGAGAGGGGGGTCTGTCAGCTCTGTGCTGTCCCGACAGGGTGAGGGGTCCACTCTGAGGCCCCTGGTGATAGAAAGAAAAGGGGGGTGGTGCAGAGCACCATGCTGAGGGGCTGATTGTCATGGAGGGATGCAGGACCCCTTTGTGGGGATGTTATCCGCTGATAAAGCAGTCTTCTGTGTTCCTTTGACGGGCAGTTTTTCCAGGTCAGGTGCTGGCTCAGGAAAGCAGAACAGCCCACACGCTTTCTGCGGTCCCTGTGCACTCCCCACTCCTGCTCCAGCCCAGGCAGTGGAGGAAGGGTGGAGGCCAGCACTCACAGTCTGCCACCCAGGATGATGTGATAGATTCGTGTCTAGAGGAAGCCATTTACTCTGACTGGGCAGTGAGCCCCTCTGGAAGCCCCATCAGAGATGGCCTAGTTATCTAATGGGGCCTGGCATGGTGCCAGCCGAGCAAAGGCTTCTAACCAGCTCTGCCCCCCGCAGACTCACCTGGAGATGGCTAAACATCCTAGCTCCAAGGACATCTTCCCTGTGTGTACCCAGGCCTGCCCACTCACTCCAGATCCCTCCTCCCTTCCACTCTCCTCTAGCTTGGCATAGAATTGTAGGCCAAGCTGGGAGATAAAGGTCTCACACTGATTTCGATGCAGTGAACTTTATGACTGTTTTGAACAGAAGAGTGATTTTTCCAATGGATGAGTTGGGTGATCCAAACAACCAAGCAAAGGCAGTTTTTAACCTTCAGTCTGGCATTGTAAGAGCCAAAGTTTATTTAGCCTATGTACAAGATACTGCATTTTACACATCAAATCCCCCTTATCTCCTAATAGGCACTAATACTTTCTCATGCACATTTTATAGATGAAGAATTTGAGGTCTTGGCACCACAAACGTTGACTTGAATCAAGAGTATGTTTCAACATTGTATTCTTCTGTGTAACTTCCAGAATCCTCTGCCCTAAGACCAGAGGCATGCTCTCATTGCCCGGAGAGGACATGAGAGGCCCTCTCCCTGGGGGATGGACACTCTAAGGAGCAGGAACCCCAGAGCAGGAGATTGGGAAGAGGAGCCTTGCTGATGGCCTTCTTGACCTGCTGGATGAAAATGGCTGAGTGGACAGAGCCCACCGGTTTGGAGCAAGAAGGTGAGATGTGTACCTGCCAGGCCTGCAGCCTGGCCCCATCTGAGCGGCCTTCCGGACTCCACAAGGCTATCTGAGGAAGGGGCTGATGTCAAAGATGGGGAAGCTCAACTTCCCTTCAAACCTAACATGGGTTGGGCAGGGGAGTATCACCTGAGAAGACCACCAGGTGAAGCTTCCCAAGGTAAACTGGGCAGAGACTCCCTGACCCCGATCCCCAAAAATGGGGAAAGCTCATGAGTCAGTACCCTGAATTTAGGATAAGCATCTTGGTGTCTCTGTGCTTTTTTTTGTTTTTTGTTTTTTTTGCATCTTCTTATCCCACTTCCTCTTCCTAGCTATGTACCTTTGGGAAACTGCTGGTCCTCACTTTCTTCATCAGTACCGTGGGTGAGGCTTAGTAGTTCTGGTGTGCAAATGCCTGGGACAGTGCCTGACACATAGTCAGTACTACAGCCATGTGAGCTAGTAGAGGCTCTTTTGAGACCAGAATAATTCATAAGTTCTTTTTCAGGAGGAGACACTGGTTGGATAAAAGAGCCTCTTCATTGTTACTCGCGAAAGACTCAGAATATTTTACAAAGAAAAGCAGTCGCATCTCCTTCCCTGGCCCATTGTAAGGACTGTTTTGTCTGGGGTGAAAAAGAATAAATGAGCATTTATTTGAGAACCTGCTGTGCACTGGACGCTTCTGTGTGCAGCGTCTTATTTGGTCCTTGCACCAGCTCCAAAGGCTTTTTCCTTTTCTGGAGAAGAAGCCAAGGCTCAGAGAGGTTAACTGCCTTGCCCCTGATGACAAGTGCCGTCCAAGCCTCCTTGTCATTGCCTGTACCCGGCAGAGAAGATGGACAGACGGCATGACCTTCAGAAAACCCTTGCAGCTCAAAGAGCCTCCCGTGGGCTTGCTCGAGCCATCAGCCAAATGGAGATCAGAAAAGCATGGTGCTGGGCTCACAGTAATAAATTCTCCCAACACTAACAGAAGCCAGGGGGCCGGTCAGCCCAAGGCACTCACTGACAGCTCTAGAGCAGAGCCGGCACCGATGGAGGGCGGAATGGCATTCCGTGTGTGGAGGCCGTGGGCAGGGTGATTGCTGAGCTCCTGTGAGAACAGGAGGTCCACGCAGCTTTGACTCACACTTTGTAAATTGGTTTCATGCATGGGCTATCAATTGGGGCCTGGCTAGATAATTGGATTTTCCAACACAATTCTTCCCTCCATCTCCTCTGCCGCCATCCAGATCTCGGTGCAGAGCACCTGGAGGGGATGTGATGTGCTTGGCAGGGCGCACCCCAGTCAGGGTGCTCAGCGCTGGCAGGGCCATGACGATCTAAGAGGCCATGGTTCAGAGCAACCTCGGAGAGAGGCTTATATGCTCCACTAGCAGGTGGGGAGACAGCCTCCCTGGCAGTTCCTGCCAGACAAGCTGCAGGCTAAAGCGCCCTCAGCCACACTTCTCCATCAAGAGGGGGTCCTCAGGAAGTGTCCACAGAGCTGTTGCGGCTGTTGAACGCTTGACTGCATGGTTTCCCCAGCCTCACTGTCCACATCAAGTCCCTGCCATGCACAGTCTGATCCCAGGGGAGCCTATCAGAGCCCAGAAACTGAAGCAGCCCAAATGCAACCATTCCCAAGAGGCAGAGCCTAGCGGAAGCGAGTTACTGGTGGCGTGCTCTCAGGACAGAGGGGATGAGGAAGCTAAGCAAGGATGTGGTCTGGGCCGGGACTAGCTTCAGCCTAGACCCACTGGAGCCCAGAGCACGGGTTACACCACAGAGTTGGACTCACCTTGAGGTGGGGGTGCCGGTCTTTTGTGCGCCTGTGTCATTCAGTCATTGCCTCTTGGCTTCAGGCAAGGGCACTACGGCAGGGTGCCCTACACTTCCAGGTCAGGTGGCTCCTATTCAGCTGAGGTGGATTTTCTAGAGATGGGGAGAGCTGTGACCCCTAGCAGCTGGCGGATGGGTACACCAGATCGGTATCTGAGCAGGACACCGACAGCATCGCTGTACCGTGCCTGTGGGCACAGAGCCAAGGGGCGATTCAGTGGGTACCACATCAGGAACAGCCTGGTGACTCTGACTTCTAGGAAGCCAGAAGGCCACGGAGCCAGACAGCTGTACAGGAAGCAGTGTCTGTGACAGCCTAGCCTTCGCCCCAAACACCTGTGCTCTAGAGCCACGAAGACAAAGATGGTGTTTCATGGATGGGCACTCTACTCTCCTCCCAGCAGGAATGCAGTTCCACCGAGGGCAGCACTGGGGGCTTCTTCCCAGGCTCCCTGAGGCCAGGGCCAGCCCCACCTGCACACAGCCACACGGGACACCTCTCAAAGCTCTCCTCTGACAGCCCAAAGCCTCCTCCTCCAGAGCCTTTAACACGCATTTGCAGCTGAAACACAAATATCCGCCTCCGATGCGGAAGAGAGATTAAATTAGGAACAACCTTAATTCTTTCTGGCACAGGGAAGCAAGCGAGAGCTGTCAGTTCCCCTATGATATATTGTTAAGGAAATCCAGGTTTAAAGGTATTTCATAAGTTTGCTTTTGCCTGCTAATAAAGAGAGTCAGCTAAAGGAATCCAATCACCAGGCGGGAGCATAATGAGATAATGTGGTGTACTCCGCAGAGACCCAGCCAGCTCCTTGGAATTCCTCTGAGAGAGTTTCTAAAGTGCCACATTGTCATGAGGAAGGGACAGTAAGAGGGAAAGAGAGAAGGGAAAATGGGCATAATTAGCCAAGTAGATTAGGTGATTCAACAAAGATCATACAGTCTCAGCAGGTTGACTGGCTGTGGTATTTATCAAAGAACCTCTTGGTCCCCAGGCCTGTTCTGTCAGCGAGACAAGTGAGTTCAGAGTTGTCTTCCTGGACTATCCAGAGACCAAGGGCCTTGGAAGCAAAGAAGCAGGTATGCCTGGGTCCTCCCTGGCTGGCTAGCAGCCGGCACCAGCTGGGTCTCTCTCAAGTCCACAGGTCGTGGGGAAGGGGCTGTGTTCAAAGGAACTCTTAGCCTAGGACAGACATTGCTCCAGTGGGTACCCAGTCTGGGGGACCAGATGCCCAGCTTGGTTATCAGCTGTGTGCTGGGTGCTCAGACTGGGTGGGCTTGGGCTCCACTTTGAGGGTGCTTGGCCTCCAGAGTGATTGTTTCAGGGCTGAATTATGACCTGTGCTTATTTTAGCCCAGGATCTTGGGTGGGCTAATTCTGTGTGTGCCCCTGTATGAGAAACCTGTCTGGGTTCAAATGATTAACCTATTTGGCAAACCAGAAGAGGGGACCAGCCCACATGCCAAGAAAATGTGATTCAAGGCATAAGGCAATAAAATAAGCTTCAAAACTCCTATTTACTGTTTAAGCCAGCTCAGCCCCTATGTTCACTCTGCCCTCACACCCACCCTCAAAGGGAGAGGCAACTTTTTGTTTTAAAGGACTTTGAGAAACTGATAAATTCCACAAAAAATCTTTCCAGAAAATGGACACACACACACATGCACACACCCAAGTTATGCTATTTCAAGGGTTCACAGATCTTCACCATGAACCCCAGGTTTCAAATGGAGGGAATGTGGAAGGGGTGACCTGCTTTGATAGACTGCTGGTCTGCTCCTGGGGAACCCCAGGGAGATGGACGTTGTCTAGGCAGGAGGCCATCTAGAAGCTATCAGTCCCTTGAGACAGGTGGGCCCTGGACTGGGCTCTAGTTCTTATTTTCTGTGCTCCCTGGTTGTGTTTACAGGCCACTGGGACTCTGGGCGGGAGAAGCCGGAGGGCAGCAGGGAAGCCTTGGTGTCCAGTGAAGGAGGGGCAAGCACAGAGACCAGGAGCTGTGGCTCGGGGACAAGTGGGAGCCGGCACAATGGCCGCTGGTCCTGTGGGATGTTTGTCAGCCCCTGTCTGGTCCCCAAAGGCCTAGCAGGTGATCTCTTGAAAAGAAAGGGGCTTTTGTGCTCGCTTTGGAAGGTAGCAAAGGGGAGGTGCTGGGAGATTGAGTGCCCTGCCATAGCCAGCCTAGAGAGGAGAGAACCCCAAGGGACAGAGTAGTGACTGTTGCGCCAGAGAGGAAGGGAAGACGCTGAGGCTCTGGGGCCAGCAGGGTGGGCCCAGGGTGAGGCTGGGGCTTGAGAAGAAGTGCTGGATTGTGGCCCTTGGGCGACTGCTGGCTTCCTGTAAGAGAACCGGAGCTGTTCTGAGCTGACTAGAGTCATAAGTTTAGATACCAGCCATTGGCTTTACTGTCCGAATGGGGCTTCTTTCCTTCAGTGATCACTGATGTATCGTGTCCCTGTAATTGTGTATTGTATTTTGGCAGCGGCGCATCCAGAGGAGATTGGAAATCCACATTGAACCTGCCCTCCCTGGCAGGACATCCATCACACGCTCGCAGGGGACTGGGAAGGGAGGGTGGGAAGCCAGGGGGTGCGCAGATGCAACCAGAAGAAAGTGGGGAGCCACACAGAGGAGAGTTTTCTCCTGATTTCAGAATCCTTCCTGGCCCCATGTCTTCTGTGCCAGAGCTCCCACGGCTCCTGGTCCCGGCCCTGCAGAGAGAGAATAGGGCGCTGTGAGCAGGGCCCTGGAATCCCAGCGCCCAGGCTCATTCACTCACAGACAAGCATTTTTTGGAGCATCTCCTACCTGCCAGGCACTGTTCTAGGCTGTGGGGATGTGGCAGTGAACAGAACAGAGCCCCCAGTGGAACAGACATTCTAATGGAGGCTCTCAGGTACGTATTCCTGGCTTACTGCGCCACCCCAGGTAAGCTCCCAGCCAGCCTGGAGGGCAATAGGGCAGATCTTCCTCCAGATGGTCCAGGCAAACAGCTGCACACCTCCTGGGTCCCACCCTTCTACCTCCAGCTCCTTGGGCTCACCAGGCAGAGAGCAAGGTCTGTCTCCTTCTTCTTTCCACCTCCCCTGGTTCCTGGTTCTGGCAGGCTCCTCTGAATGATCGCGGGCAAGTCCCTTCCCTTCACTGTTCCTTTGTATTCTCAGCTGTCCAAGGAAGCTCATACCAGTTCCAGTCACGTCACTGGGATGTTGTTGGGATCATGGAACCCTCAGAAGGTCTGGATAGAGAGGAGACATCAGAATCATTGAGCCCAACGTCCTCATTTCATAGAAGAAACTGATGTCCAGAGGGGTATTTAATGAGAGAGTGTTTGAGCAAACTCTTGATAAATGGAAAACTCTGTAGATACAAGGGAAGTTATATTATTGTTGTTATTTTTCCTTTAAGCAGCACCATGGATCTTCCATGACCCAAGCAGGGAGGGGAGGCGTGAGGCGAAAGTCCTTCCCTGCAGGTCCCCTAGTCCTTCATTTGTCCTCAAAGGCCTCACTGGCCCGGAGCTCATGTGGCTCCCCCTGCTGTGCCTGCCCAGCCCTGCTAAGAGATGGAAGCTGTTTATTGCTTTCTTGCATGGTTGCAGAAGCTGGAGTTATAGGCTAATTAAACCACAGACAGATTCCTCAGCAGTCAGCTAGGACCATAAGTGCTGTTACAGTAGCAAAAGGCCAGAGATGACAGATGGAGCTTTTTCAAGATTATGTCACCGTCGCCCCCGAACATGGCTTCCACTCCACCCCTCCACTTCAGGGCCATGCTCCATGGGGTGACAACTCTATATCTATAGTCAACTCGGGAAAAAAAAGCAAAAACAAAAGACAGAAGGAGTGGAATTAGCGGCATCTGAATACAATGGTGAGAGATGGTCACCTGACCCATAAACCTGTCCAAGATGCTTCTCAATGGAAGAACAGGGAAGTCCTTCCCAAAGTCTGACTGATCTCCTTTCTGCTGCCAAGACACTAGAGGGATGGGTGAACAGAAAGCACTGCGCTAAGGGACAGAGCTGGGGAAGAGCTCCTTCGGGATGATCAAAGACCTTCCACCTTCAGACTGGATGTTCCTCTTCCAGCTCCTAGCCAACAAAGGATTACTCTTAACTGCATCTCCATCCTTCCACCTCTTCCAGGAAGTTGGCCCAGATGAAATTAAACTAACATCTTGACTTTGGTTTCCATGCTACCCGCAATCAATGAGCTGGAGGGAGGAAGAGAAAGACAGGTGAATGATGTCATCATTTAAAATAACCTGCGGGGAAGATCTTCATCTGGTATGACGTCAGCCAAGTTGGGTTTGAGTCCCCTGACTCTCTGACAGTTCATTTCATCTTCCCTGGGCTTCTGGGTCTGCCGTTGTCATAAATAGTGCTAAATCTTCCTGCCTTGCAGGGGTGTCATCAAGCGCAAGAGAGATACTGCATCTGAAACACCAGGATGCTTGGCAGAAGTGACAGTGGTTAGCCCGCCACTCATCAGAGCACATGGGCTCCAAGAGGAGTTACAACCTTCTTCACCCTGAAGAAGACATTTTTGCTTTCCAGGATAATGAAGCCTTCATAGCCTCTAGAATCAGAAGGGTCATCCCAAAATCTAGCCTGCTGCCCACCTGCTGCAAGGCTCCTGCAAGCTTCCTGCGAAAGGACCAGTCCAACCTCACCCCTGCCTGCTGCAAGAGTGACTGTGAGATGGAGGGGCTGGTGTTCGCGGAAGCCCAGCCCCCACCTCCCTCCAACTGGGAGGATGGTATGAATCCAGTCAGGCTGTTTATCTCCTTCCCTCCAGTCCATGCTCCTCAAAACCTACAAGGACACTTGGTCCGGCTGGAGTTCCAGCTCACGCACTGATGTGATGCGATCTGACAGCCCCATCTCCTGCTGCCAGGCCAGGGCAGGGACAGAGGCGGCCAGGCTGCTGCTCGGGCTGGCCAGGGTGGGATGGGCAGCTGCCTCTCGCCTGGTCATGGCCTGGGGGAGGCCGGTGAGACTGAGCTGCTGTAAGGTGCTGTAAGTCAGAGAAGCTCAGGGCGGCTCTGTGGGAAGTCCACATCCCCTGGCCCCACCTGCCACCTTGACCTGCCCCACACACCTCCTGCTTTGAGAGCACAGAGCCTGGCAGTCCCCACCACTGGGCTGCGTGGTGTCCCTACCACTGAGCTGCATGACTGCAGGACAGGCGGGGGAGAGCAAGGGCCCTGAACAGTGGTCATCTCTCTGCCGCAGAGCCCAGCACCTCCCCGCTGTGGCCTCCTCTCCCACATAGTATATGCCTTTCCACAGCCCCTCTCAGTTTTCCCAGTTGGGACACAGAGGACCTAACATGTGGAGAGCCCCTACTTTGTGCCAAGGGCTGCATCAGGCACTTATGTTGTCTCACTGAATCCTTAGAGCCATGTCACTGGCAGCCCCAGGGGGACAATGACACTCTCAAACTCCATACCATGAAGAGTTTAGAACAGCTTACAAAGGGGAAGGCAGAGTTTAAGGAAACTAACCAAGGACAGTGCCGTGACCTCCTCTGGGCCAGAAGGGACAGGAGCAGGAGCAGGCCTTGCACTGGGAGAGAGTAACTTTCCAGGCCATGGGTAGGGGCTGCCTGACAGCAGCAGTGGCCCTTGATCGAGGGACACAGCCACCTTGTGGGGATCCTGCAGAGAAGGGACTGGGAGTAAATGCCCAGCCCGACGGCTCTCCTGTCCTCCTGTGTTCTGCTGGCACCACACACTGGCCCGACTCAGTCAGGGGCCAGGAAGCAAGGACGCTTGCTGGTGCTAAGCGAGAGGGGAAGCCTACAGGGGAGGGACAGGGCGGGGTGTGGAAGGGTGGAGAGTGGACTCATGAGAAGCACACAGCAGGTGGTCAGCACACATGGGATAAGAATGGTCCCCATTTACAACTGCCCAGAGTCAACAACTGATTGCAAAGCTGGAGCCTATGCCCACACCCATGTTCTCCCTAATGTCTTCTGCCTCCTGTCTTTAGCTCCAAGAAAGTAGGACAGGAGGTAAGGGAGGACGGGTGGCAGAGTCCTCTCATCTCACCTGCTCTGAGCTTCCAGTTGCTGACAGTTCCTGGCCTCTGATACTCTAGCAGTCCCTCAGCTATACATGAGGTGCAGATTCTAACCCAACTCGGCCATCAACCCGCTCCTGTCCTTGAGAAATCGATGAGGCTCTCTGGGCTTCAGTTTTTCCATCCATGGAGGAAGAAAAAGCCTGATTCTGTCCCTGTTTCCATTACAAATATTTTCAGCTATAGAACAAAGATGTACCTGTAAAATTCTTTGGTATTAAAGTCAACCCACAAATGCAAAATGAATTAAAGAATCATTCTTTAATTAAATAAATGTTTACACAGCAACCTATTATGTTCAAGTATTATTCCTGGTGCTGGGGACACAACAGCAAACAAAACAGGCAGGGCTCTACCTTCACGGAGACTACCTTCTAGCCGGGGGAGACAGGCCATGAACAAACAAATTAGTACATGGTGTGTCACATGGAGGTAAGTGCTTTGGGGAAAAAAGAAGCAGAACAAGGCATGGGGGAGTAAGGAAGACATATGGGGATCTAGGGAGAGAAAACAGCAGGTGCAAAGGCCCCGAGGCCAAAGAACACTGAGCATGTTGGAGGGAAAGCATGGAGGCCAGAGGGACAGAAAAGCATGGTCAGGACAGAAGGGTGAGGGACCCCTGTGCCATGCTAATAAGCTGGAGGTGAGCAAGGGTGGAAGCAGGGAGAAATGTAGAGGCTGTTGCCATAACTTAGATGGGAGGCGATAGCTCGGACTGGCCAGAGGTAAGGAGGAGCCGCCAGATGCTGATAAAACCACAGGGCTCACTGATGGATTGGAGGTGAGGTATGAAAGACAAAGAAAAGAGAAGTTAAGATTGAGTCCAGAGTGTTTGGCCTGGGCTCCTAGAGGATGGCGTTGGATTAGCAGAGTTGGGAAAGACTGTGGTGGACCAGCTTGGAGAGGGGCGATTAGGAATCTGTGCTGGACACGTTGAGTAGATAGGAATATTGCTTGTATGGGTCTGGAATGAGGGGCGAGGCCGGGCTACAGTTCTTCATTTGGAGCTGTCAGTGTGTAGATGGGATTAAAGCCACAGGTCTGGTCTGGGGGAGATCACCGAGGAGTAGGCGCAGAGAAAGAAGAGAGGTGGACTAAGGCCTGAGCCTTAGGCTGAGCCAGCTTAGGGCCAGCAGAAGGGAGGGAGAAGCAGTGGCCGGTGAGGTGGAGGAACCAGATAAGGAGGGCACACAAGGAAGCAGAGATACTGAGGGCTCATCTCCTTTTGAGTATTGCTGCCCAAATCCGAAATAAAATATCAGTAAGTCCAATGGAGCAGTGATGGAAAGAATAGCACCTCATAACCAGTTTGGGTTTATCCTAGTAATACAGGCTGATTCAACATTTTAAAATGCGTTGACACAGTTCACTGTCTAATGAAGGAAAATTCCATATCATTCTCTCTCTACACACCAACAAAGCATTTGATAAAATTCTATGTATTTTCCTCACTTAAAAAAAGTGTCAACAAAACCAGAAGAAAATCAAGCTTCCTTAGTCTCATAACTTCCGGAAAACTTTAGAAACATCCCCATTCTGCCTGGAAACCATATACAGATGCCCACCCTTTTCAACATGATTCAGGAGGTGATGGCCACGATATCTAGGGAAGAAAAGGGAGGATGAGGGATAAATGAAAGAAAGACAAAAGAGAAAATATTGTTTTCAGATGATATGACCATCTATCTATGAAATCTAAAACAATGACGTGACATACTGTTAGATAATAAGATTCTGGCCCAACCGTGGAGTATCATAACAACAAATGAAAAAAATAAAATCTTCTCTCCATGCCACCAATTTAAATATATGTTCATTAAATATTTAAATATATATTATTTATATATATTCAAAACAGAAAACCAAAACAAATAAGCAGAAACGACAGATAGGCTTCTAAGGTTCCAAGGAATGAAGCCAGTAAGGTATGGACAAGACTTTCATGGGAAACTATAAAACTGTACTGAGTGTCACAGGAGAGGATCTGAGTAAATGGAGACACATCGCATGTCCCTCGATGGGAAGTCCCACACTGTAAAAGATATCAGTTCTCCCCAGATTCAAAGCACTCTCTCTCAAAATCCAGACAGAATTTTATGGAACTCGATCAACTTAATTTAGATTCATCTGGAAGAGAAAGAGAGCCAGAATATGCAGGCAATTGTTGAAAAAGAAGTATTATGAAGAGGGATTTCCCCTGCCGGCATAAAATATAATTACATAAGCCATAACCACTGAAAGAAAGTGTTAGCCTAAGAATACACAAACAGATAATAAATAGATCATGTATGTGCCGATAATAGCATTTCTCATTAATGATCAGAGGATGGACTCATCATGCAGACACAGCACTGGCGTGAGCTCCTGCCCGGGACCCATAACAGAGACTTTGACTCAACCAGGCTTCAATAATAAGAAAATGTATTGCTTGTGTGAGCACGTCCAGAGATAGCTGGCTAAGATGGGGGCGATGCCTTCGGGTTGGCCTGACTCCACTCCCCAGGCTTCCTTCACAGCAGTGGCACTGCCTGCATGTTGGTCTTCCCGCCAGGCTGGCCTCGCTCAGGGTGGCAAGAGCCATAGCAACTTCTGGGTCCATGTTCACAAACCATGGTATGCAAAGGAAGAAAGGGTTTTTTTCCCTTCCAGTGCAGGTCTTTCAAAAGTGAGCACAGTGTTTTCCCCAAATGCACTCAGCAAACTGCCCCTCACCTTAAGTGGGTCATAGGCTGATCCAGAGCTAATCACCGTGACCCCCACCGGGCCACGCTGCGATGTCTAGGCAAGGTGTATGGGAGTACCCTCAAGCCAAAGAGGCCCAGAAGGCCCAGGATGCAGATGGGGGCGGGTGAATGCCTCAGTGGAAGTCTAGGAAAAGTGGAAATAAACACTAGGCGGGCCATCAAAAATGACTACTGAAGATATCCATCTGAAGAAAATAGAGTTAGAGCTTACTTATCACCATAACAAAATAAAATTCAAGTTGACTAAAGAGCTCCATAAGCAAGCAGAGCGCTATAAAAATATTGGAAGAAAATATACTTCTAATGTTGGGGTAGGGAAGACCTTCTTAGAGAAGTCCCAGTAAAACCAAAACCAGAAAAGAAAAAAAATGTATAAACAGACTATGTCAAAACTAATTGTTTCTGCCTGACAAAACATAAATAAAGGTAAATGGTAATTGACAAACTGGGAGAAGTGTGTGAAACATTCATAAGAGATACGGATTAATATCCAGGACATATAAAAAGCTTCTGCAAAAATGATAAGAAGAAGCAGAAAATAGGAACAAGTAATTCATAGAAAAGGAAAGGTAAATAATCAGGGAATATATAAAAATGTGTATTAGAAATCAGGGACATTAAAATCAAATCAAGTATCTTATTTTGGCAAAAGAGTGTAATTTTGATAATATGTAGCATTTAAGGAGGTGTAGGGAAATGGGAAGTCTGACACGCTCGCTGCTGCTGAAAGTGTAATTTTGCAGAGAGCATTTATTCACATTAAATATGCACCTACCTTTCCACGTCTAGGTATCTCTTCTAAAGAATTCTCATATAAATTTATGGAAAAGTATGGACAAACATGTCCTTTGCTATGTTGTTTCTAACAGCGAAAACACATAAGTGACCCAAATGTCCAAGAGAAGAAAACAGTTAAACATCTATCCATGTATATACTATATATAATGTATACATATATACACAGATAACATGATATTATTCAGGTAGTTCTATAGGTAGTGAAATCGAAACCTCTCCAAGTCATATCGCTAAACAAAGAAACTGAAAAAATAAAAACAGCAAATTGCAAGCCATGATTCCCATTGTACTTTTTATGTGAAAAACAAAAGATCCAGCATTTTCCTATTGGTGTGTATAGGTAAAATGCACAGAAGGCTGGCTGTAAGTTCGCACACCAATCCCCTACTCACCACTAGGGAAGGCCTGGGCGTCGGGGTGCAGAGAAGGGGACACAGGCTTTATCTGGACTGCATGGATTTTAAAATGTGCCTCGTAAAATGTACCACTTGTGTAATTAAAATAAATGTAAACATTGAGTTTTTCCTCTGTGCATTTGCCGAGGACATGCTGTGGGCACAGCCTGGCTCACCCGCTGCCATTCTACCTCTCTGATGATGAAAGGACAGATTTCCAGCTCCTTTCTGCTGGGGCTTCTTGGGGGGCAATGAGTTCCCAGAGAATCCTAAGGGTCGGGCATGGTTTGGTTTCACAGCACGTGGATTTTGGAGCCAGAGGATGAGAAGTCTGACTTGTGCCTGTACTTCCTGCTGGCTGTGCAGGTGAGGCCAAGTGACCCTGCGCCTCAGTGTTTCTGTCTGTACAGAGTGCTGGCTGATACGAACTCCTGCCCTGCCAGGCTCCTAGCAGGATTAAGTAGACATGAAAGCTACTGGCCATTAAAAATATTACATGTGTGCAAATACTACTCTAACCCCAGGTTTATAGGTTGTCTGTTCTTTCCAAACCCCTGTGGTGCTGCTTCCCACCATCAGCAGGAGGAACAAAGCTGGGGCTTAGTTCACTCCCCCCGCCTCTCTTCTTTGCCTTCCCACCCTCCACTGTGCTCGCCAGAGCTGCACACTGACCCCTAGTTCACCTCCTTGAGCAAGTGTGTGTCTCTCCAAGTCCTCATCCACACCCCTGGGAGCAAATAGCAAAGGCCACCCCCGCCTCCCAGGCAGTCAGCCTTTCCTCTGGGGCCCCAAGCCTGCTCTGGGCTGAGCTAGGGCTTCCCCTCTCTATCTTTTGTTAGCATGGGACCAGCTTCCTAGAAGCCAGCTGTGCAATGGGCTTCTGAACCAAACCAAAAGAGCAGGTGTTCAGTGATGCTTTGCCCCACTCCTCCTCAGGCCCAGGCTTCATTCACACCTGCTCCAAGGGGAGGGGCCAACTACCCAGAGGCCCCTCCTCCACACCCAGGTCACTCCCAGGCCCTGCTTCTACAGGGGAAGTGGGAGAGGGGGAAAGGAACATCACGTGTGGCCGCTCGCAACCTCCAGGCCAGCCAGGTCTCTGTCCCCTGCCTCCTGAGATGCTGCTGGGGACCGAGATGGGGGAGTGATATCCTGCCCAAACAGACTCATGGTGCTGTCCACTCCATTCCCTAGCCTGTCTCTCTCCTCCAAAAAGCACACTCATCACCAGTGAGCCCCGTGCTCTTCTCTGTCTCTGCCTGGGACAAGCACACAGCCCTTCCTTCTCCTCCGACCCTCCCCTGCCTGCTCCCCAAGAGGCACACAAAACACACAGCCAACAGGGCATGCCAACGAGCCTGTACTCGTCCCGGGGACTCACCTACGGAGAAAATGCTCTGCACCCCTGCTCTGCAGCCCCTGCCTTTGGCCAGGAGTGCACCGAATCCCTCCCTTTATCCTAAAGACGTCCAAGAAAAAAAGACTCGACTGCCTTCAGTTGCCCTCTCAGCCCTGGCCCAAGCACCACAGCCACTGCAAAACCCACTGGAGCCCCTCCCTCCCTCCCAACAGCTTCTTCCCTTGTGACTCCACTTACACCACGAGATGCACCGATGAGATGCACTGATTCTAGAACTTACTTCACGGTACTTCGTTTTATGTCGCATGACTCTCTCCCCACCACATTGTGCCATTTGTATCTAAAAAAAAAACAAACCCACATTTAACACGGTGTTGGCACTATTAGACACCCACTGGTGGAGGATGGATGGAAGGAAGGCCTCCCTACCTCATCCTCCCCAGCTTCTAGGAAGTAATATGACGAAAACACATCCCGCTTCTCACACTTCAACACTCATAACTCTGTGGGTCTACATAGTTACAGATAGATGACAGAGGATCTTCATAGACATTCTGGTACTTGATAAGCCAGTGTTTTTCTCTTTTGGGGACAGTCCAAGCTTCTTTGAGTAGGAAGAAAATTGGGAACTTCAAAAAATGTACAAATGCACAATTTTCTCAATAGGTGGTTCGCAGACACTCCTGAAGAACCCCCTGTGGAGCCGCCTGGCATCCACAGCCCGGGCTCAGAATTCTGTCTGGGTGGTGTAGACAGAGACAGCAGTTCGCTCCTGCACTTTGCAATCCTGGGTCCATTAAGATGGCAGGAGATGGGTGAGCCTCTGCCCTCCGCTGGCTCTCATGGGCTGAAGATAAATCCTGAGAGCTTCTCACCTTGTTTTTCTCCAAAACACATGCTCATTGCCCACAAAGCAAGTGGATAGAGGCCTCGAATTTTATATTGATAATAAATAGATCTTCACTTTGGGCTAAATTATTCTGTCTTGTAAACAGTGTGTCCAGTGGAACTCAGGATTCTCCTGACAGGAAGCCCTGAGCTGGTCAGGGAAGCCCAGAGCATGAAGGAGGTGCCTATCTTGTATTCATCCCAGGCAAAAATGGCAGGAATGCGGTGTCTGCCCTTCTTTGCCTCAGCGAGAGCTTTGGTCGGACTGAGCGAATCTCCTGTGTGGAGTGTGAGGGCCTCCTCCACGGAATCCACCAGCAGGGCCTGCAGCCTGGGGCCTGGTGGGGGAGGCAGGGGGGCTCAGCCCTCGTCGGCAGCAGAGAAGCAATGAGGTTGAACTTTATAGTTATTGATCACGGCTTCTCTAGACCTTTACTATCATTTAACTCTCACTACTAACCAAATCCCCTTTATCTCTTTTTGCCAACTTGACTGCCCCAAATCGTTTTTTTCTCGCACAGTAAACACATTTCCATCTCAGCCCGCAGCCAGCCTGCCCCACCAGAGCTCTCTCTCTGTTTATTTTTCTCCCCTGTCCAAGAGTGTCCTCCTCATGGAGTAGAATTAGAGGAAAAGGTGGCCTGGAATTGGTTAAACTAACCCAGTAAATAAATATTGCAAGTTCTCAACTTCTAGAACAAAATAGGTGGCTTGCGGTGGCAACTAGTGAGTTGCACATATAACCTGAAACTGTGGGTAATGCAAAGACAATTTATTTGTTTTTTTACTGCATTGGGGGTCTTTGCATATACAAATAGGGAGACGGTCATATGTCTAGATTGTCCAGGAATTATGAACGCTGAAAATAAAATTAAAAACGAACATTGAAAATAAAATAAAGTCACCACCCAAAGGCTAATCTTCCAACAGTCTTTTCTTCACCTTATTTGAACCTACTTCATGCTGGGAGGGGACCCCAGGCAAAGACTCATGAAAAGAAACAGCCTAAATGGATGTGCCCTCTCTCCCTCTGAACTCTCTTGGGGTCTGACTTATCTCCTAATGAGGTTAATGTGCTGTGTCTCGATTAGGAAGAAATCTGAAGGCTCCCTTCTCCCTCTTGCTGAACTCTTGAGTTAGGCCAGATAGGGCAGACAGCTTGCTGTGTGAAGGTCTGGCGCCTTAGTGCATGTCTTCGGGAGACCCCGCAAACCCTCCCTGACTTCTGCCTCCTCAGAATGGTGTGTTTCTGGGCTTCCGCAGGGTGCACAGGCAGAAGCTGGACCCGCTGGGTACAAGCATCTGTTATTCGGCCACAGCCCCTTCAAGCACATTCTCTCCTTACCATTGATGGACCTCTTAGGAAAACCTCACAGCTTCTGTGGTGAATCTCAGATTTTTTTTTAAAAAAAGGCCAGATCAGTCTTAGACCAGAGCCTCCAATTCTTAATCTATTTAAATCTCCCATCCCCCAGTTTAGGCCTGCTCATGATGGGAACGTGCAGAGCAGGAAGCAACGACAGTCAGCTTTATCACTATGTGATTTCTCACTCTACTTCTTCACTTGCTGACTGCTATTTGGATCCCCCAAGATCAGGTAGGGTGGAGAAGGGGGAGAAAGAAAGGCCGGAGAAGGTCTGACCTAATTTGCCAGATGGTGATATGGCATCCGTGCCCTGTGGGTATGGCGGATTACAAATGCCAAGTCTTTCTCTTGTCAGGGGTTTGTGCGGGTTCTCCCACCTGTAATTCCCCTGATGTGGGTGACACCTCCTCTATGGGTGCTTATGGCCCCGCCTCCTCCAGTCCTGAAGCTGGGGGCACAGCCCAGCCTCTGGCCCTCGTGTGAAGCCTTCAGAGTTCCTGGCACCCCTCTGCGAGAGCCACACCAGCCCAGAGGAAGTAGGCTCCCTCTGCGCCCTGCCCAGCTGTAGGAAGGGACCGGGTTGAAGCCACTGTGCCTCTCCTTGCCCAGCCTCTGCGTGACGGGCAGGCCCCAGCCCCTCACCTTTAGACCTTCTCAGGCTTTTGGCCAACATCTTGGTGGTCTCTTCAAGTCCCTGCGTTGTTTAGGCGGGAAGGAGGAGGTGGGACACTGCCCATTGTCAGGTCACTCCAGAGAAAGTCTCCCAGCAGTCCGCCAACCTCTTTGCATCCTAGTTTTATCCCATGAGGTGGATGAGAAGCTAAAGCTCACATACGCAGGCGCACGACCCTTCCCCAGGTGAAGGGTAGGTATGGCTCTGGGCTTTGTAGCCTCAGCTTCGCCGGGCTGCACAGGGGACCTTACCCAACTGCACTGTGCTCCCCGTGTGCAAGGGCCAGACTCCTCAGGACCACTCATTCACTCGCCCAAAGACATTCTTTGAGCACTTAGCTCAGGCCACCATAACAAAGCACTCCAGATGAGGTGGGGTGGCCTTAAGAGGACAAGTTTATCTCTCATAGGTCTGGAGGCTGGAAGTCCAAGAGCAAGGTGCTGGCAGGTCGGTTTCATTCTGAGGTCTCCTCTCTTGACTTGCCGTGGCTGTGGTGTGCTCCCAGGACAGGTGACAGGGCAGGGGGTGGGTACTCCCATCATGAGGGTCCCACCCTCATTACCTCATTATCTTCATCATCCCCCAAAGATCTCATCTCCAAATGCTATTGCACTGGGGAGCAGAGCTTCTTCATATAGAGTCTGGGGGACACAAACCCTCAGTCCAGAAAGAGCACCTGCTGCATGTCGGGCCCACAGGACAAATGCACCCACAGGGCATGAGGCTTGCCCGCTTTCCAACTTTTGGAGGAAAGACCAATGTATAGATAAATAGTTGCATGACAGTTTGGGAGATGCAAAGTGACAGCACAGAGGAGGGATTGATGGAGGAGCTGTCAAAAGCCCATGTCCCTCGGAAGAGCTGCAGGGATGTGGGGGGACCCCAGTGGCTGAACAGCATGGGTGGGTGTCCAGCAGGCCTGCGGAGACCATTCACCCATCCTCATCAGGGGAGAGTACCCTTCAACAGCTGCTTCTTTGTGGGAATATGTGACTGGGCCAGGTGGACCTCCTGATGCAAAGCCAGGATGGGCTTTAACGCATGCTTATTGAACACCTGCCCCCTGGCTGGGTAAGCCAGTGGTTTTCCCATGCCTTCCCAACAAGCCTGGACATAGGGAACCCTACCTCTATCTTGTAGATGAATAAACAGAGGTAGAAACATAGAAGTGTGTCTCTGAATCCAGGAGCAACACATGTGCAGACCAAGAGAAGTCTGCATGCTATTTGGGGCTAACCTTTAGCTCCCAGAGCCTGTGGGGTTTGTCACCAAGAGGTTTTCCACCCGCTCCCAGCTTTTTCCTCGAAATGGCATAAAGGAAAGTTTGTCTAACTCCAGGTTCTTTGAATTTTGTTTAGATACGGAAATAAAGATGCATTCATTATCCCATCTGGGGCCACACAAATGAGAGAAAAGTGCTTCTGTATTAGGCAACACAATCCACCCAAACCTTTTTACTTCTATTAAAAAAGCACGAAGGCAATTTACCAGGATGGGCCTGTCACAGTTTGAAAAGCAGAAAGGCTTCTTTCATCTTCCAATTTATTTACAGGTGCAGCCTGGTGATGGAGGCAGGTATTTTTCCCAGGCAGGGATTTGGAGGGACAGGAGGAGACAAAGCGGCAATCAGATGTTCTCTCTCTTTTTTTTTTATAATTTATTTTGGTATCCTTAATCTACAATTACATGTGCAATATTATGGTTATTAAACTACCTCCTTCATCAGGCCCACCCACCAACCCCATTACAGTCACTGTCCATCACCGTAGTGAGATGCTATAGATTCACTACTTCTCTTCTCTGAGTTGTACAGCCCTCCCCGTGCCCCCCCAACATTACATCTGCTAATCGTAATGCCCCTTTTTCCCTCTTATCCCTCCCTTCCCACCCATCTTCCCCAGTCCCTTTCCCTTTGGTAACTATTAGTCCATTCTTGGGTTCTGTGAGTCTGCTGCTGTTTTATTCCTTCAGTATTTTTTTAATATAATTATTTTATTATCATTAATTTACAATTACATGTGCAATATTACGATTATTAAACTACCCCTTCATCAGGTCCCCCCCACCAACCCCATTACAGTCACTGTCCATCGGCATAGTGAGATGCTATAGAATCACTACTTGTCTTCTCTGAGTTGTACTGCCCTCCCCGTGCCCCCCCAACATTATATCTGCTAATCGTAATGCCCCTTTTTCCCTCTTATCCCTCCCTTCCCACCCATTTTCCCCAGTCCCTTTCCCTTTGGTAACTATTAGTCCGTTCTTGGGTTCTGTGAGTCTGCTGCTGTTTTGTTCCTTCAGTATTTTTTCTTGTTCTTATACTCCACATATGAGTGAAATCATTTGATACTTGTCTTTTTCGGCTTGGCTTATTTCACTGAGCATAATACCCTCTAGCTCCATCCATGTTGTTGCAAATGGTAGGATTTGTTTTCTTCTTATGGCTGAATAATATTCCATTGTGTATATGTACCACTTCTTCTTTATCCATTCATCTACTGATGGACACTTAGGTTGCTTCCATTTCTTGGCTATTGTAAATAGTGCTGCGATAAACATAGGGGTGCATCTGTCTTTTTCAAACTGGGCTGCTGCATTCTTGGGGTAAATTCCTAGGAGTGGAATTCCTGGGTCAAATGGTATTTCTATTTTGAGTTTTTTGAGGAAACTCCATACTGCTTTCCACAATGGTTGAACTAATTTGCATTCCCACCAGCAGTGTAGGAGGGTTCCCTTTTCTCCACGTCCTCACCAACATTTGTTGTTGTTTGTGTTTTGGATGTTGGCCATCCTCACTGGTGTGAGGTGATATCTCATTGTGGTTTTAATCTGCATTTCTCTGATTAGCGATGTGGAGCATCTTTTCATTTGCCTGTTGGCCATCTGAATTTCTTCTTTGGAGAAGTGTCTATTCATGTCCTCTGCCCATTGCTTAATTGGATTATTTTCTTTTTGTTTGTTAAGGTGCGTAAGTTCTTTATATATTTTGGATGTCAACCCCTTATCAGATATGTCATTTATGAATATATTCTCCCATACTGTATGATCTCTTTTTGTTCTACTAATGGTGTCCTTTGCTGTACAGAAGCTTTTCAGCTTGATATAGTCCCACTTGTTCATTTTTGCTTTTGTTTCCCTTGCCCGGGAGATATGTTCATGAAGAAGTCGCTCATGTTTATGTCCAAGAGATTTTTGCCTATGTTTTTTTCTAAGAGTTTTATGGTTTCATAACTTACATTCAGGTCTTTGATCCACCTTGAGTTTGCCTTTGTGTATGGGGCTAGACAGTAGCCCAGTTTCATTCTCTTACATGCAGCTGTCCAGTTTTTCCAACACCAGCTGCTGAAGAGGCCGTCATCTCCCCATTGTATATCCAAGGCTCCTTTATCAAATATTAATTGACTATATATGTTTGGGTTAATGTTTGGATTTTCTACTCTGTTCCACTGGTCTGTGGGTCAGTTTTTGTGCCAATACCAAATTGTCTTGATTACTGTGGCTTTGTAGTAGAGCTTGAAGTCAGGGAGTGTAATTCCCCCTGTTTTATTCCTCCTTCTCAGGATTGCTTTGGCTATTTGGGGTCTTTTGTGGTTCCATATGAATTTTAGAATTTTTTTTTGAGTGGGTAAAGTGCATTTATTTTCTTTTATATATGTTTTTCTATTTTAAAAAAAGATAAGGAGAAAAGCCTCCTCCCTTCCCGCATCCAGTGTCCTCTGGGCTTGGAGGGGGCAGAGCAGAGCCAGCCAGCCCCCTAGGAGAAGGTGTAGGAGTAGAAGGCAACGGCACTGGTGTTGTAGTCCATGGGGAGGAGGTGCCCGACGTGCCTGGCACCCAGGCTGGCGCCGCCCAGGGCAGAGGAGTGCCTCAGCTTCAGCAGGGTGAAGCTGGAGAAGGAGCTCTGAGCCTGGATCTCTCTGCCCTGGGTCAGTACCAGAAGGAAACCTTCCCTCAGCAGCTCCCAGCTCTTCCACACTGAGCCCACACACAGGATGGGGAGGCCCATCTCCCCCTGGAACAAGACCGGGTCAATCTCAGGCAGCACGGCTATAACGTGCCTGCCCAGCATCTCCCCAGCCTTCCTGAAGATGAACCAGGAGAGGGGATCTCCCTGCTGAGCACCTTCGGCAACTTTCCGGCAAAACCCAGCAAACCTGCATTTATCAAAATCCCTATACAGGTGGGTGAGGATTCCTAGCCGATCTGGCACCTGGAAATAGTTGAACATGGCCTGCTTGACGTAGCCAATGTCATGAGGAGCCGCCTCTAGGTTGTCGATAGAATCAAACACTATTTTCACTGCTTGGTGTGCAATCCAGTAGGCTGAGCCCTCGTCCCCCATCATGTGGCCCCATCCGCCGCAGCCACTCTCAGAGCCGTCGGGATTGATGAGCCGGCAGTTGGAGCCTGTCCCAGAGATGAGCACGATCCCACCATCCTGTGTAGCTGTGGCGATGGACCCCGCAGCATCAGTGGTGATTAAAGAAAGCTGTTGGTAGTTTGATAGGGATTGCATTGAAGAAAGCTGTTGGTAGTTTGATAGGGATTGCATTGAATCTGTAGATTGATTTAGGTAGTATAGCCATTTTGACAATATTTATTCTTCCTAGCCAAGAGCATGGGATGCATTTGCATTTGTTAGTGTCCTCTTTAATTTCTCTTAGGAGTGTCTTGTAGTTTTCAGAGTGCAGATCTTTCACTTCCTTCGTTAGGTTTATTCCTTGGTATTTTATTCTTTTTGATGCAATTGTGAATGGAATTCTTTTTCTGATTTCTCTTTCTGTTAGTTCATCGTTAGTGTATAGGAAAGCAACAGATTTCTGTGTGTTAATTTTGTATCCTGCAACTTTGCTGAATTCAGATATCAGTTCTAGTAGTTTTGGAGTGGAGTCTAGCATTTTTTATGTACAGTATCATGTCATCTGCAAATAGTGACAATTTGACTTCTTTACCAATCTGGGTGCCTTGTATATCTTTGTTTTGTCTGATTGCCGTGGCTAGGACCTCCAGTACTATGTTGAATAACAGTGGAGAGAGTGGGCATCCCTGTCTTGTTCCCGATCTTAGATGAAAAGCTTTCAGCTTCTTGCCGTTAAGTATGATGTTAGCTGTGGGTTTGTCATATATAGCCTTTATGATGTTGAGGTACTTGCCGTCTATACCCATTTTGTTGAGAGTTTTAATCATGAATGGATGCTGAATTTTGTCAAATGCTTTTTCAGCATCTATGGAGATGATCATGTGGTTTTTGTTCTTCTTTTTGTTGATGTGGTGGATGATGTTTATGGATTTTCAAATGTTGTACCATCCTTGCATCCCTGGGATGAATCCCACTTGATCATGGTGTATGATCCTCTTGATGTATTTTTGAATTTGGTTTGCTAATGTTTTGTTGAGTATTTTTGCATCTACATTCATCAGGGATATTGGTCTGTAATTTTTTTTTTTTGGTGAGGTCTTTGCCCAGTTTTGGTATTAGAGTGATGCTGGCTTCATAGAATGAGTTTGGAAGTATTCCTTCCTCTTCTATTTTTTGAAAAACTTTAAGGAGAATGGGTGTTATTTCTTCTCTATATGTCTGGCAGAATTCAGAGGTGAACCCATCTGGTCCAAGGGTTTTGTTCTTGGGTAGTTTTTTGATTACTGATTCAATTTCGTTGCTGGTGATTGGTCTGTTTAGTTTTTCTGTTTCTTGCTTGGTCAGTCTTGGAAGGTTGTATTTTTCTAAGAAGTTGTCCATTTCTTCTAGGTTTTACAGCTTGTTAGCATATAGATTCTCATAATATTCTCTTTTAATTCTTTGTATTTCTGTGGCGTCCGTCGTGATTTTTCCTTTCTCATTTCTGATTGTGTTTATGTGTGTAGATTCTCTTTTTCTCTTAATGAGTCTGGCTAGGGGTTTATCTATTTTGTTTATTTTTTCAAAGAACCAGCTCTTGGTTTTATTGATTTTTTCTATTGTTTTATTCTTCTCAATTTTATTTATTTCTTCTCTGATCTTTATTATGTCAGATGTTCTCTTGTCCCTAAATATCAGTGTGCTACTGCTACCATCACACAGTCCTGAAGCAGGTTCTAGCCTGCTGAGGTCACCGGCAGACACCCCCCTTCCGCGGGGTCCACCCCCGAAAGGAGGCAGCTTTCTATCTGCTGGCTTCTCTCCAGCTCCAGACAGAAAGCGGAGAGCAATTTGGGAGCTTTTTTTAGGAAGTGTGCTGAGCAAGTAGGAGGGGAGACATCTGGTGGGACTTTCTGTTTCCAAGAGTCCTCCAGGTATAAAACAGGGCTGAAGGGGGCCTCTGATATCATGACCTTTTCTGGAAACTTTCCTGGTTGAGCATTCATTTCTCCTGGGTGGCTCCTGTGTTGCCTTCACTGGAGATGTCTTTTGATTCTTTCATGGAAACCTCTCCAAGGAGCCCTGCGGGCACTGTTTCAACCTTCCTCACTGTTGATGCCGAGAGGACACACAGGGCAAATGGGCCCAGCATGTGGGTGACGGCCCTCTGTGCATACATGGCAATACCAGGCCAAGATCAAATCGGGCATCAGATGTGGCCATTAAAGACGTTTTCTCCCACAGTCAACAACATTTCTTGAGCCCGTGCTGTAGTGCTCAGGGCTGGAGATACCCCTGTAGGTGAGATACAATCCTGCTCACAGTGCGGTGGTAGCACCAGGGAAGAAAGGAACCATCCTCACATGAGGCAGAGCTAAATAAGCAGTAAACAGAGGTGTCCGCACCGTGTTATAGGAGCACCGAGCAAGAATTGATTAATTCTGAGTTAGGACTCAGGGAAGGCAGAATTTCCCCAGAGGGCAGCATTTTCACTGGTCTGGAGGAATGAAGGGTTTTCAGAAGAAGCCTGAGAGGAGGGGGCAGGGAGGAGGATGGAGGAGGAAACACTCAGTATTCCCTCTGCCCTGCTCTGGACAGAAGGCTCAGCCAGGGCACATGGCACCTGCCACCAAGGGCTCCATCATGCACTGGGGCTTCCGTTTGCTCCAGTCCTCATTGCCACGGTGCCAAGTGTCCAGTCCAGTGACCTGGCCACTTGCCAAGGGCATCTCTGCAGCAAATACTTGTATCCCCAGCACCCAGGACTCAGGGAGCTGCACAGGTTGGGAGCTAGAGAGGGGATGAAACCTTCTGAGCCACAGGTTGAAATCAACATTGAAAGAGGTAGTTTGGGGGTGGATCCTGAATTCAAAACTATTCCCTGAGAAGCTCTGAGGGGAGCATTGGGCTCCACATCATGCATTATACTTGAGGGCCAATAGCAGTCTTGGACATCCCCATTAAGGGCCATGTAGTCCACACCCCTTGGTAAGCCTTCACAGCCCTTCCCAGTCTGGTGTCCGCCTCACTGCCCCGCCCACTGCTCACCCCTCTGTACCCCATGCTCCAACCTCAGGGAATGGCTTCTGCTTCCCCCTCTCACTGTGCTCTTCTCGGGACCTCCCAGGCCCCCATAATTCTACTGTCATTTAGCACTTTGCCCTTTTGGAGACACTTTGCCCTTATTTGACCCCCAGGTAGATAGGATTGTTCCCATTTTCTAGATGGAGAGATGGGAGCCCAGAGAAGTTGGGTGGTTTGTTCAGCCAGAGCCAGAGAGAGCTCTCATGTCTCCTAATGAGCACAGAGCTACAGCCTCCACCACAGTGATTCCAACCTTTTAACTTCCCAGGACCTCTTTTATTGTTCTTCCTTCCACAGACCCCAGGGACTCCTATGATGTGATGCCCAGCCAATCTTAGCTCCTGAGTTAGCAGGAGGTAAGCCCTGTCAGCATGCTGAGTTGACACAATCCCAGCTAAAAGCAGAGAAACCTGATATTTTAGGTAAACTGCACAGACCAAGTGCAGGTAGCAGTATGACTTCTATTGGGCTATTTGAGACATTGACAGAAGCTCGCAGATCCTTATTATGACTTTCCCTGGGGGTCCAAAGACCTTAGGTTGGGAACTACTGCACAATTTCTACAGTGACAACTTTCAGAAGAAAAATCGGGTCCTGTGGTGTGACAACTGTGAGTCCATGTAGGGGCTCATGGGTTAGGCTGTTTGAACTCTATACTGTTTCAAAAAATTCTGAGTCAGATGGCCATCCATTCACTCACCCATTCACTCATTCATTAAGCATCTGCTGTGTGCTGGCCCCGTGCTACCTGCAGCCACTCTCTGCTCTTCTCCTTCTGCCACTGGGATTCCTCAAACTCTCATGTATCCCTTCATTTTCTCATCACAGCGGAACATAAGACAGAAATCATTCCTGTCCTCTTGCAGCTTTTAAGTCTAATAGAAGAGGCAAATATTAATCTAATAACCAAGAGCATAAATGTAAATCACAAGTGTCAAATGTAATGTTGATGTGGTTTTTTAAAATTACCAACATCAAGGGTTAATTAGGATAAATGCTGTGAAGGGGAGCTATATACCTGGTGCTATAATGTCTTGTAAGAGAAGGACTAATCTACTCAGAGAGCGGGAAAGGATTTCCAGAAGTAATAAGAATGGAGCCGAGAACCACTGGGCACACAGGGACTCGTGTCTCGCTTTGCTTTGACCCTTTGGATGTTGACAACCTATTTGAATTCCCACCTTAGATTGTAGATTCACTTCCTGCTTGGCCCCAGGCTTAGATTGATCCGCTGACTCTTCCAACTTCCTCAACCTGGGCTGAGAAGGCGCTTCTGCTGCCCCCCCACAGGATAGATGCTGGCTTTCGGGCAAAGGGGAGCCCCGGCGGGCCTTTCAGCCCCAATTCCTCCCTGAGCTCTGCACTTGCAAATCCAAGGACCTGTTCCCCGTCCTGGTCTGGGCTAAGACCTCCCAAATCTGACCTGTCCGCATCACACTCCTCCCTGCCCACTGGCCAGACCTCCTGCCATCTTCTCCGGAGGAGGAAGTGGCGATCGCATCCTTCCAGCTGCCCTGTCCAGATCCTTGGGATCAGCCCTGACCCCTCTCTTTCTTCGCACCCCACATGCAGTCTGTCACCGGTTCCTCTTCACCTCGCCTTCACAACGTATCTCCCAGACCTGACCCCTCCTCCCCGCTCCGCTGCACAGGTCTGTGCCACCAGCCCATTTCCACCTGAGTTATTGCATTTGCCTTCTAATTGGTCTTCCTGCTTCCGTCCTGTAAGTCTGTTCTTCTGAGATGAAAGTCGCATCATGTCCCTCCTGTAATCCCCACCCTCTCAGGGCTCCCATCTCACTCACGGTCAAAACCAAAGTCCTTACAGTGGCTTATAAGAGCCTGCATCACCTGCCCTCCCCACTGCTTCTCTGCCCTCAGCCTGACCATTCTCCTGTCAGCAAAACCATTCTCTGTTGCTTCTCAGACCCAGAAAGCATGCCGTTCCCTCTAACTGGACTGCTCTCCTCCCCACCCTCAGGCAGTCACAAGGCTTACTTCCCCCTCGCTTCCTTCACACCTTTGCTCCAGTACCCCTTTTCATAGATAGCGTCCCCAAGCCCCCACACAGCACAGAACAAAGGCTTAAATTTGTGTTTTTAAGTGGTCACAATGGGTAGAAAAAGAAATAGAGACAGTCCTGGGGACAATGAGTGATCTGGGATTTTTGTGCCATCACCCAGGAAGGTAAAGGTGGGGGAGTGGGAGAAGAGAGGATGCCTTCAGGAAGAATATTCAGATGCAGAGTTAGGGGCTGGCAGATGTGGGAAAGGGAAGATCATGCATCCAGGATGGCTCACATCACCAGGAAAGGGATGCAGTGGGTCAAGGGGTTTAGAGGGAAGAGGAAGAGCTGGTTTAAGAAATGTTGAGGTTGAGGTGACAGTGGACATCCAGGAGGAGGTGACCAATAGTGGCTGGATATACAGGGGTAGTTCTCAGCAATGTGATCTGTGCAGAAAATGTAAACACAGGTCAGCAGCACACTAATGGCCTTTAAAATAACTGATGCATATTCAATCCCCTAGAAAGAGTGAAGAGGGAGAAGAGGAAAGGATCAAGGTCAGAGGCCCAGGGATCATGAACATGTAAGGAAAGAAAGAGAATAAGAGGTAAAGACAGAAAAATTGGTGGGAGAAGTTTAAAGAGAACCAGGAGGCAAGAGTGTCTTGGTAACAAAGAGAAGGTAGGTTCTCCGAGGGAGAGGCAGCTAACAGTGGCAAATGCCAGGAGAGTGACAGAAAGACAAGGGCTGAGAAGGGGCCACTGATGTGCAATATGGAGATCACGTGTGGCATTGGCCAGACAAGGTCAAGGGCACACAAGGGCAGAAGGCGGGGTACAGTTGCTGAGGACATAAGAAAAAAGAAGCAGCACATAAAACTATGCTTCCAGAAAGTCGGCTGAGAAAGAGGAGAAGTGGCAGTACTGCAAAGGAGCCCTGGTGGCCCAGAGCACTGTTTACCCCCCGGGCAACTGGAGCATCCTGCTCGGGGTAGGAGCCAGCGGGGAGGCTGCGGTGGGCTCTCTGTGGAGAGGGGATGGTTGAAGGAACGTAGTCCTGCATCCTGAGGGAGGAGGGAAGAGTAGGGATACGCATAGAGCACACAGTAGGTCATCCAGAGCCCACACCGTGACGATAGGCCAATGACTCCCATCAAGGTTGGATGACAGGACGTGTGAAAGTGACAGGGCACAGGCCACTACAACAGAGGCACGTGGACCAGGACCAACCAGCAAGTGTGGGGCAGAGCGATAGAGTCGGTGTTAGAGGCCATGAGGAGGGACTGCCGCAGCCACACCAGGTGGGTTGTTAAAGGGAGGCTTTCTGGAGGAAGTGAAATTTAAAAAGGATGTTGAGGAATTCAAAGCTTGGCTAAGGACCCCCTAGTCCAGGAAAAAGGCTGGTTTGGAGCCTCTGGGGGGTAGGGAAGGTACAAGGAGCCATGCCTGTCTTGATGAGACAAACACAGACAAACGAATGGAGGGGAAGTCTTAGAGTGGGAAGAGCACGAGCTATAAGGCAAGACACTAGTTCACACCTGGCTCACCTAACTAGCTCTGTGACTTTGGGCACCTTGTTTAATTTTTCAGTGCCTCCGTTTTCCTCTTCTATAAAATGGAGATGACGAGTCCTGTGAAGTTCTTGGTGCTGTTTTTCAGGCAGTTGCTCAGAGCGGAGCGCTCAGAGAGCTTCATGTGCCCACAGTCCATCTGTCATGCTATATAGACAGACAGCTGGAGGCAGGCACCCTGGACAACATGTATCACCTAGACTGTCACCTATTTTATCAGAAAACATAAGTTAGCCACCTTTGCCTCTGAAGCAGGAAAGCAGTGAGATTGTACATTTCTAAACTCTCAGTCCTGAAATTTGGGGCAGCCAGGTGGCTGCTGGCCCGTGGGAATGAAAAGGACGGCAGGAAGTTGTAAATACCAAACTGTTACCTTCTCTTCGGGCCTTTGGCTCAAAGAAACAGTAATAAAGGGCTTTGGGATCCAACAGAAAACATGGGGATTTTGGCCAGCCTGTCTTCCTTCCCACCTCCCCTCCACCCTGTGGCAGAGATGCTAGCATTCTTTCCAATATTCATTTTCTCTTCTTCCAAAGCAGGAGAATTTTCCTGGGCTCACAGCCACCCAGAGTAAAGCCTTCATAAACCAGCCTCCCTTGCAGCAAAATGTGGCTGTGTGTCTAAGTTCTGCACAGTAGCAGAAGTATTGCCTCCAAGTATTTCCCTTAAAATACAGCTGGCATAGATGTCCTTTACTCTTTTCTCATCTGTCCCTTTCTGCATGAAGCCACCTGGACACGGCTGTGTTGGTGGCCATCTGAACAGTGAAGACAAGGGCAGAAGGGTGGCAGAAGAGCACGCTGGATGGATGACAGGGTCCTGGGGAGTGTCCCGGACCAGTTTCCAACCTTAACACTCCCTGATTTTCACGTAAGAGAAAAACAAACTCCTATGTTAGATGGTCCACTGTGATTTTGCTTACTTACAGCTGAATCCAGTCCCAACTGAAGTGCAGCCCCTTAGGAGCTGGGGCTCCAGGGTCTCTGCTTAGCAGACTTGACTGTTCCTAAATCAAATGAGTGAATTGGAAAGAGAAACTACAGCTTCTGACCCTGAGTCTTCGTCTGGCCAGAAACTTCGCTGGAATAATAACAGCAACCTGTATGGTGCTGTGTTATTTACCATGTGCTTTATCAAACATGAGCTCTTTATAGAGTCTCACGGAAACACGGCAGGGCAGCCGTAATGGACATTTCTATGCATTCCATTTTCAAAGATAAGGAAACTCAAGAAAAGGAGTTTAAATATTTTGCACATATTGCACAGTTAATAAGGGGCAGAGTCAAGAAACCCCGATCTACACCCCACACTCAGAGCCCTTTTCAGAACACAGAGGGGCTAGTCTGAGGCTGGCCCGGGGCACAGTGTGGGTGGTGTTGAGGGGTTGCTGTTGTTCTGTTTTGTTCTTAATACATTTACTATTTGACTTCCTCTAAACAGTTTTCTTCCTTCCTTTGTTGTAGAAACAAACCCACATAACATGAAATCTAACCTCTTGACAAATTTTTAAGGGTATAGTACATTATTAACTGTAAGTACCATGTGTACAGCAAGCTCTAGAACTTTTTCAACTTGTAAAACTGAAACTCTTTACGGTGGGTATGTGGACAGGTTCTCAAGTGGCAGCAGGGCTGGGTATGAAAGAGGGCAGGAAGGAGGAGCCCATAGGGCTCGGGGTGCTTCTAGGAAAGGATGTCATCCCTGGCCAGGTGGCTTCTGGAGAAGACCCAGCCTTTGCAGGATAGAGCAGTCCTAAGCTCGGCAGATGGCAGTTCCCACCCAATGGTGACCCCAGCTCTCCTCTGTGCCGTCATTCCTCAGCGAGCAGACACTCAGGGGCTCCTGCAGGAGAGGCTGAGGCCACCTGGGCTTCCACCCCATCGCGAGGGGGCCAAGCAGACCTCACAGGCCTAGTCATGAGAGGTCAGGAAGGAGGGAGCTCCTGAGGGGGGCAGGGAGAGATGCCAACATCCTCTCTTTAAGGAACAGTCACCCAGTTGCTCCTGGCCGCCCACCAGACTCCTATCCCCCTGGGCTCAGCTCAGCCAAGTCCAAGTTCCAGTCATAAGAAGTCAAGATGTAAACAGCCCCAGAGGCGCTGCCCAGAGTGGGGGTCCATTCATCTCTGCCAGGAGTCGGTGTGGGGAGCAGTAAGGAGGGGCTGCCCCCAGTGATTGATGGCGCTTCCAGAGGGTATTAACTAAGATGGACTTGGTCTCTTTGGGCTGATCTATGATCCAGGAACAGTTTTAAAGTATGTAGCTTTCTGGGGCTGGATTATCGAAAAGAGTTAAAATTGAAGTAGTCACTCAAAGCGCTGCCCTCTGTCCCCGCCAGCCTGCGGGACTTCCCCAGGGGCGGAGAGAGGTGGGTGCCGCACCCTGATCCCCTCCATTCCGCGCTGTTCACAGACACTTCAGGCATGCCTCTGCTGTCCTCTGGATGCTCCCATACACGGCAGCTTGTGAGCTGCCCAAAGCATGTAAGGGAGGGGGTTTGGTGGGGGAGGCACATCTCTCCAGCCCAGTCCTCATAGGGCAGGTCATCACCGCAGCATCACAGAAGGGTTCCTCCTGGCAGATAAAACAGCGTCAGTAATAGTGCTGCTATTAACATTTGCTGAGAACCTGGCGTGGGTCCATACATGACCAAGGTCGCTACAGGGAAGATTCAGCCTGAGTCAGGAGTCTGGCTCTGGAGCCTGGAGCCTTGGACACTGGACTGACTACCGCAGGTGGGGGGCCCTGGAGGACACACACGCGTGCGCACACATGCACTCACAGGTGCATACATGCACATACATGCTCATCTCTCCTTCCAGCCACATCCAGGGCCCTCCGAGCCTCTCCCCTGTGCCCAGGCTCCATCCCTGCCCTCAGGACTCGCTGCCCTGCCCCTTCTCTCCTGGCTCCCTCCACCGCGCTTCCCTTCCTTGAGCAGACCCTGTCACGTTTGCATTTATTTAATGGTCCCCTTTCCTGCTGGGCTGTCAACTCCAAGGGGGTCAGGGAGAGTCCAGCAACTGGCTTCTGGAGTGAGGTGGGTGGCGCCCGGGCAGCTCGGCTGCTGAGTCCTGCTCCCTTGCCCCGCCTGTGGTGCCCCAGCCACAAGTGAGGTGGACAGTGGGGCATGAGGAGCAGCTGGCGGCCTACGGCCTCTGAGGAGGCCCTGGGTCCAGGGTGGTCTCCATCCTCGTCAGACACTAAGCTCGGGCCCCTAGAGCTGGCTGGCCTTTCCGCCTTTCTCCACCCTCCTACCCACTGGAGCCCTCCATTAAAAGCAGGAACTCTGAATCGGGGGGTAGCCACTGGCTGCTGGCCCTGCCACCAGGAGTAACTGCGACGTGGGCCAGGGGAAGGCTGGGGCTGGGGCGGGCGTTGCAGCTCAGGCTTGGCCTTCACCAAGTTGTGCAGATCAAGGGACCGACAGGCTGGAAGGGGCCCCCAGAGGCATTTTCACCTCTGTTCCTGGCTTGTAGCAGGACAAGCCACACCAATTCCTCACACAGGCTGTGCCCTGGGGTGGGGACGGGGGCAGCTCTAACCCCTGCACAGTCTCTACCAGTCCCCAAATGGCAGTAATAATACACATTCTCTGGTGATGGCAATTGACATTTCTCAATCTTATGTAAAGCATGTGAATCAGAGCATTTCTAAAAAAAAAATCTATTTTTGTCAATTTATAACAAACAATCTCTGTAAAAACAGTGCACTTCGCCCGTGATGCATGTACAGCTTTGAGACAAGTGGTCCAGCCCTCCCTGTGCCCACACAGCTTAATGAGGGTGGCCTCCCCACCAAAGCCCCTCCCATAGAGACTCTGGCCAGGAGCTCAGGGACCCCCTTCTGTCCTCTAGGAGAAAGGGCAGCTCAGGTGGGCAGCAGTGCTCTCTCTCTCACTTGCCTGTGCTGAGCGCTGCCGCTCTGGGTCTCTGGGTCCCAGAGCACCCCAGGCTGCCTGCATCATGACACAAAGCCCACTCTGGGAATGGTTTATTACCCACCTCCCCATCGGGCCATCATCTCCAGTCTCTGTGAGGGCAAGTGTCCTGTGCGCCGTTCCCGCACCCCACCACGCTCAGCATGGGACGGAGGTCCAAGGAGCATTTGATGGCAGTGCACCCTTCCATCTCTCTTCCCATTTATTCCACCATTTCTCTGAGTCTCTTTCTCTTCCT
The DNA here is from genome assembly GCA_032199065.1 of Smutsia gigantea. NCBI lineage: Eukaryota > Metazoa > Chordata > Mammalia > Pholidota > Manidae > Smutsia > Smutsia gigantea. The sequence continues at coordinate 230,760 of JAVSCE010006998.1, forward strand.
GCACCACTCTGCCTTCTCTCCCACTCCTTCCTGGCTCTTGCTTCCGCCCATCCCTGCCTTGCTCCCTTGTCTACCTGTCTATTTCTAGTCTTTAACTGCCCACTCCAAGCCCCTCCTCCTATCTTCCTGTCTGATTTGGTCCAGAGATGACTATTTGGTCCAGATAATGAAAGGGTCATAAAAAATATGAGCTGTTGATGGGAAACATTCATTTTCAACTAATTTTCAAGTAAAACTTATAAAAACATTGCCAAAAAAAAAAAAAGCAGAGCAGCTTGAAAACAAATTAGAAATGCTTAAAAAGAGGGAAGGGACACCAAATTGAAAAATTCCAGATCTTTTTCCTTAATAGTTTATAGTTTTGCTTTTTGTATTATAAAAAAAAAGGCACATTATGGAAAAATACAGACAAACAAAAAGAACATAAAGAACAAGTATAAGCCCACCCATCAGATACACCCACTGAGAGTGTCTTGGTATATAAACTTTTGGATTCCTTTCTCGGTGTGTGTGGTGGGGGTGGGGGGAGGCATTTCACTAATTCCCAAAGAAAGTTCCAGAACTTCAGTCCTTTGTGCTATAAAACAAGAACATTTAACCTGGTCAAAGTTTGAAAAGTATTATATATTCTATTTTCTTCTTGGAACTTCGTATTCATTATAATGAATATTCATTGTGATTATTCATCATAAACGAATTTAAAGCTCTGGAGAGATCCACAGGTAAGAAACCTGTTTGACTTTTTTGTTCCTTTTCGTCTGACAACTATTAATACCCATACTGCCAATTCTGAGAAAACCGTTTGCCAAATACTGAGAGATAAATATCTGTATATCTACAGATTTTGTTTACAAAAATAGAATCTAATCATATATTCTGTTTTGTCATACTAGATAAGTTTCCAACTAATCTCTGTTATTGGATAGTTAGGTTATTTCTAACCTTTTTACTACCGCTTATATTATCCAAATAGTCTAGAGTAGGAAAAATAGGCTGAATGTGATTAGAAATAAAAATACAAAAGGAAATAACTCAAATTCCAAAAAATGGATAAAAATGTTTAAAAACACGTCAAGATTGTCAAACTGTCCCCACGCTACAGTGCAAGCTCCAATCCAGGTAAAAAGAGCACCCATTCATTCAACAAATATTTATTGGGTGCTTCTCTGTGGAGGTTCTAGGAATACAGTCGGGCAGGCAAGTGCAAGATGCCATCCCGGAGGGGAAAAGAATAAGCTGGTTAACCATGGGAAGCAGAGAAGGGCATGGCAGCAGGGTTGGGGAGAGGGATGGCTGGTGGGGGCAACTTTAAATGAAGTTTTAAGAGAAGGCCTGGCTGAGTCAGGGGGGCAGAGACCTCAGAGACAGGCGGGAGCGGGCCAAGCAAACATTTAGGGAAGGAGCAGTCCTGGCAGGTGAAGAGCCAGAGCAGAGGCCCTGAGGTGCCAGCAGGTCCAGTCCTCCCCCTCCAAACCCTCACCAGGCCCAGGGTCCCTGGGACCCATTGGGGGGGGCTTGTCTGCATTTACTACTGTCATGGTCATCTCAGGGCAGGAGCTGGGCTTGAACATCCTGTATTGTGGTACCAGAGCCGGGCACATCCATAGCACCCCAAACTTTCAGGAAATCTGACCAGTCCATTGTTTCAATCAGATTTTTTTGGTATTAACATTGTTCTAACTAAACTATCCTCTGTTCCTCCCCAGCCCACCACCTCTCCCCACTGAGGGCCAAGGACTCTTATCTCCACGCGGACAGCATGCAATCAAAATTTCTCATTCCCTCAACAGCTCCTCTGGTGAGCTCGGCATTCTGGCCACCTCTGCCTGCTGGGCTGTTCCTGACCATCACGCCAGCTCAGAGCCAGGATCAGGGAAGAGGAAAGGGGGTTGGTCAAAGGAGAACCTACAGGATAACTGGGTGTAGGAGATCCGCCAAGCAAATCATTCCAAAGAGCCACAGCTTTTCTGCAAGGTGTGTGAGAGTGACAGATGGGAAGAGGCAGAGGCAGATCCAGACATGGAGAAACCACCGAAAGGCTATGGGATGGTAGAGGTGGAACATGGGGGACAGACAGACAGATGATGACCTAAAGGGAGGCACAGACAGAAACAAATAGAGAGATTGACCGGAAGGAAAGAGAAACCAGGATGCAGGGAGGGAGAAGAAGACAAGGATGGATGAATGGGCTCCATGGCCCGGCCACAGGGTGACCCAGAGGTGGAATGCAGGAGTGGAATGCAGGAGAGGACTCACCAGTCCTCACTCCCTCTGGCACAGGGAGGACAAAAACCTTCCAGGAAATGGGAGCCACCAGCAGTGGGGAGACCTGAAGTGGTGACAGGGAGCCGGCCCACCACCTCCAGCCTGCGCCCAGAGGCCTGAAGACTGGGCATTGTGAAGTATCAGTAGGACTCAGGCCAGCTCAGAAGGGCCTCCTGCAGATATCTTTGCAAATGAGAAATCTAAAGAGTTTAGGGATTGGCCTTAGAGACAACGCAGCGAGGGTTTGAACTCTGGAGCCAAACGCCTTCTTATCACTTCAAGGCTGTGTGACCTCCGGTCAATTTCATCACTTTTCTGAACTTGTTTCCTCCTCTTTAAAACAGACCTATTAGATGGTGTGCTGTTCAAGTGAGATAAAGCATATATGTGCATTGAGCACAGTGACTGGCACACAGTATATCTTAGTATCTGTCTGTCACTTACCAGCCTCCCTCTGGGACAGCAGTGATTAAACAGGTAACCCATGGCTGAGGACCTTGTCCCCTCCCACTGCGAGTGCACTGGAACCTGGATGCTCTCCCAGCTCCCAGCTCACTCACACTCCACACTGGCCCTGACAGGTACATGCTTCAAACACCAGTGCCAAGTGCAGCTCCCAGCACCTCCAGGCGCCCACCTCCTGCGTGCAGGATGCCTACGGGGCACAGGGTCCCGGCCAGAGTTTCCTCCCGGGCCCCTTGGCCTCTAGCATGCCCACACCCCTGCCCACAGGTGCTCTGCTCACAGTTCTGCAAGCACTCAACCAGCCAGCCTTAGCACCCTGGGGTGGAAAAGATCTAGACAGACCTGAGGACAGGGCCCTGGGTGCCTGGACCTGCTGGAGTCCTGGCTCCACAGCCCTCCTCTTCCCAAAGCTGGGGTTTCTCATTGTCTCTTCCTTCCCTTCCTCCCACCTGAAGGCTCTGCCCCAGTTTCAGGCCTGGCCTTAGGGCTGGCAGGCCTTTGAAGTTCTGGCCCGATGCTCTGGGTTACACCACCATGGTAGCTGGGGCCGATCTGCATGGGCCTGGGACTGATAACATGGGGTCTGTTTTGCTCCTGGTGTTTTCATGGCCTATCTTGCTAGCTCTTCTGATATTCTGGTCTCTCCAGGCCTGGGCCTCTATCCTGCTCATCTCAGTCTTGCCCCCTAGGGCTGGGATCCTGCAGCCAAGGGCCAGACCACCCAGGACTGTCTGCTGTCTCCTCCGTCATTCTGCCCACCTGGCAGGGCACCAGGTACTCCATCTCAGATGCTATGCCAATAGAGGCAGGACTGTGGACACCTGGGCCTCCATATCTCAAGATTGCATCTCTGCCTGTCAGCCCATCTTCTCTGAGCTCCTGAGCTGGCTCCACCACTTGTCCTCTTTCCCTCACCCACCCCAGGAGTGGCCTTACATCTGGCCCTAATCCTGCCCCACAGCCTGGCCCAGCCACAGAGGATCTAGCCCCTGTGGGACCTGGGAGCATCTCTGGCCTTCACAGTCCAGGTGGCTGTTAACATAAGCATTGGTTTCCCACCCCTGCCTGCCTGCACGGTTGATGCAGGAGGAGGACCTGGCCTGGCACCTGGAGACTCTCTCCTTTGTGCACGTTTCCATGAGTCCCACCCTGGGAGTCAGATTCCTAGTCTCCTTGCACAAAGGAAGGTGGCTGAGTGACCGTGCTCAGCTCTCAGTCCCTCGGCCAAGAAGACCTGGGCTCCCTGCTGATGGGTTTCTCCACAGACTGGCCTGTGTTGTTTTCTGTTCCTTTAACCTCCTCCTTCACCTGCACTTTGACAGTTTTAGGCTGTTCCAGGTCCCTGTAGAATAAGAGGTCCCTGTCCCTCTATACCCCTGGAGCAATCAACTGGGCACAAAACAAACCTGACCCCACCCTTGTTCATGGGCCACCCCGTATGTCCATCTAACTCCGACCCTTGGTCTCTGCATGTCCCACTGTCTCTTTCCCGCTCCCTCCTCATCCCCACCTTTCCCTTCTCCCTCTCTTAGTTGCTGTTGTCAAGTGTTTCCACTGTCAGCACTTGCTGAGCTGAAAGTTCTCCCACTTGTGCAGCGAGCCGCGTGGGCAGGCTGTGTAATGTCTGTTTTACCCTCTCTGTAATGAATCCCATCTCCTTCTCTTCCCAGTGATGGTTATTGATTCTGTCTTGACACCATGGTTTGTTTTCTGCCGGCTCTGCCTTCCCTTCATCTTGCTGTGGCCATTTCTCCTCTCTTATCTGTAATTTCCTCTCTTGCTGCGGCTGCCTCCCTCCTGGCCCAGCCCGCACCGAGGCCGGGGTTTTGTATTAACTCTGTTGTGCAGCTCCAACAGCCCTTCTCTGATGCGGTGGGTTTGGGTGGTGACTGTGAGCAGGTAAATAATGACAGGAGCGTGGGGAGAGGAAAACTGGAGCCAGGCCCTCCTCGCATTGGTTGTTCTAAAGCAGAGCTTGGTCCATGTGGCCCTCCCCTGCTTAGAAATTTCCTGTGGTTCCTCTGGACTCACAGACTAAGGGCCTGATGCTCGGTCCTTCACCACCTTCTCCAGCCTGTGTCCCCAGCCTCGTCTCTTAGAATGACAAACTACACTCCCGCCACCTCAGACTGCCTACTTATTATTCCCTTCCGTGCCCCTGAGCCTTTGCTCATGCCGTTCCCCTCTCTGTGTGCCCTTCCCCACCTCTCCCTCTGTTTTCCACAAGGAAAACTCCTATTCATCTTTCAAGGCCCGACTCAAATATTACCACTTCCCAGAAGCCGTCCCTGGCAGTCTCCATACCTGAGCCAACTTAAAACAGACTTAAATCTTCTCTCCACTAGGCTTCTACAATTCTTTATTTCAAAATGGTAGTTCTTTGCTTACCTGACTTGCAGAAACCTCCAGTAGGTACCCAGGAAAAGCATGTTGAGTAGAATTGAATGGCGTCTTCCGGGTCACTGTGAATACTCTCCCAGGGAGGTGGGTCCGGAAGGCGCAGAGATTCCCGCAGGCATGAAGTCTGCGAGGCATAGCTGTGGACCACAGGGACTTGGCTGAATCTGGAGCCAGGGTCTAGGTCACACCAGGACACCCCGATGCAAAGGTGCCCCAGGAACCAAACATCTCTCTTCACAGTCGGGGCCATCTCTGGCTGGAGCCAGAAGCATCGAATGGTCAGAGCTAAGCCCTTTGCAACCTTCCCGGGGCCTAGAACATGGAGTTCTGAGTGATGGGCTAAAGGGAAGGAATGAGGAAGGACTCAGACCAGAGACCCTGACGTCAACGCCATGACTTCCTGCCTTGGCTCAAGCTTGGACCCTGGGGCCTAGAGTCAGCCCCCTCCTCCCGTTGCTCTCCCACAACCCCGCCACCCCGGCAGCCTGCCTGACCTCACCTGGGGCTGCCTGTCCAGCAACTTCATCCTGGTGCTATTTAAGCAGCTGTTTCTGGCAGCCATTAGCTTTCCAGCATCAACAGGTGCAGCGCCTTGGACAGTGATCACCTGGGGTGGGGGCTCACCTACCACACAAAGGGGATGGTCCACGAGCCATCTTAGAGCATTTCCACTAATCCAGGAGAGAGAGAAGATACATCTCCTCTGCCCCTAGGACCCCAACCCTAGGACCCCTGTGGGTGGGGCTCCAGGGGCTTGTCCTGGTCGATGGCCCCAGAAAGTAATGAAAGTGCCCAGAAAGCTTGTGGGGTTCACCAGGGCATTGGGAGAACAGGACCCTGCAAGAAAGGGAATGATCCTTTTCTGAGCCTGACTATGGTCACACACCCTCACCAAGCCTGGGGCAGAGTGGAATCCAGGACACTCATGCCTCATAGCAGACAAGAAAACCGAGGCTGAGAACAGGTCATTTACCCAGAGTCGCAGAGCTAGCAGGTGATTCAGCTGGGACTCAGTCCTGAGTCTTCCTGACTCCAAGGAGGGTGCTCTTCCGGTCACCTCCATTCCCCGGGGTCGCCAGGCCTTTGGGAAACCTTAATCCTGATGCATCCCCACCCCATGCATTTCCTTATCCCTGCCGTGAGGCCCAGATTCTAAGACGGCTCCCATGGACCTGCTCGGAATCAGGCCCTCGTACGCTCCCCTCCCACACTGAATCGGGGCTGCACAATGTGTCCAGTAGAATGCAGGAGGAGCGCTGGCACGTGACCTCCAAGGCCAGGTCACGGAGGCACCCCAACTCCCGCCTTGGTCTCTTGGATGTTCACGCTGGGCTGCCACGTTCAGAGACACACCGGCAGCCCCACTAAGTCCCCCCGAGAAGAACCAGCTCCCCCGCCATGGAGAGGAGCCAGGCCACCTTAGGAGTGGGCCCCCAGCCCCAGGCCAGCCTTTGGACGACTGCAACCTCATGAGAGACCCTGGGCCAGGGCCACCCAACCAAGCTTCTCCTGAGCACCAGACACCATGAGAGGTAATCAATGATTCGGGTTTGAAGTCGCTGTTTTTGAGTGATTTGTCCCACAGAAATAGATAATGTTTTCAGAGCCTCCTACACAAAGCCCTCACATGAGGGATAGAGTCTCTGATTTCTTACAGAGCTTCTTCCCTGAATATAGGAGAAGCTCTGGGTTGGGCACAAAGCCAGAGGCTGTCTTCCCAGGAATCTCTTTGTCCAGAGACTCTTTCCTCCTCTTAGAGATGGACAAGGACCCATGTCTCCCTGACATCTCAGAGAATCAGCCCACCCACTGGTCCAGCTTGGGGATGAGACAGGATCAAGGTAAGTCATCTCTCAGATCTCATCAGAAAATGTCTTTTTCCCTCCCTAATGAAGATAAATCCCAGCATCGGAGGACACCAAATGGACACAAATGAACCGGAGGTGCTCTCAGATGTATGTGTCTTCTCAAGATCTACAGCTGATGGCACAAGGGCCCCTGTCCCTGCTGACATCCAGCCTGCTGTCCCTGGAGGGGTCCCAGACAGCATGGAGTGGCCCCTCTCTCTCAAAGGCCATTAAAACTCTGGGGCCATTAAAAGACGTTATGTCCTCTCTGCCCTGGCTTCTCCTGTTTCTAGCTGGGGCCCCAGGGGAAGTCTTGGGGCACTGTGTCGCCTGCATGACCGACTGGAAGGCTGCAGAGTGGGTGGCCACCTGGGCCCACCCCTGCTGTGTTGTTAGATTTCAACGGACTCCACCCAGCAGACAAGGAGGTGGCTGCCTGATCCCTCTTCCTCCCCAGCGGAGGGCAGATGAAGATGACTTATGTTTAGGCTCTTAGGTCGCATTCCTGTTTGCAAGGCTGCCTTAGAAAAGAAGCCCTCTGACTAGTTTGTTACCAGGTATTGGCTACTCTGATTGGCTCATTACCTTCTTTATCCCTCTGCCTTTAGGTTTTGACTGCGTGTGTCCATCATGTCATGGCCCTCCTGGGGAGGACGGGGACATGCGGATGCCTAAGACCCTCCTGCAGCATGCAAGGGGAGCACCGGCTATTTCTGCTTTTCAGAGCAAGGATCTGGAAATTCCAGGAAAAAAATGCTACCAACCAGCCTCAGAGACTCCACCTCCCTTCGTCCCAAAGCAGAGGGAAAGCGTTAGAAAGCTTGTGTCCCACCCTTTTATACCCATCCTAGTCTGTGCACAGGCGGGCTTCCATGCCCCAGCACCCTCCTAGGTGCTCATCCCCTCCGCATCGTGCTCAGCATCTGTACTCTTATTTACTCAGCCCGGTTTCTTTCCCCTTTACAACAACCAACATGTTGTTTATCTTTGCTCAGGTCTGTCCCTGCAGCTGGCTCTGGATTGGGCTTTCTCCCCAGCTCTTGGCCCTTCCAAGGAGTACTGCATGGCTGGAAAGAGGTTCAGTCCTTGATAACATTTTCCACCACAACACTGAATTTCTGCAAACACATGGGTCCTCAGCCAACTGTCCCGGGCAAAGCAAAGGGAGATGCCTGCCTGGTAACCCAGGGTGTCTGGGACAGGACAATCCCTCCATCTTCTGTTGCTCCGGAGGGTCATTTATCCAGTCCTTCCTGCCAGCAGTACCCAAGGGGCGAAGCATGTGGTCTGGCACTGTGGGTGGAGCAGGGCCCTGGCAGCAGAGCAAACCCTGGCTTGGTCACTTCCAGCCATTCAGTTCCAGTAACTCAATCCTCTGAAAAGCAAGTTTTATCTACTGCACAGAGGAGAGAGGCAAGGCATCGAAAAGGCTAGCTAACAGTGGTTTTGTGACAAAGGGAAGCAGTGGGGACAGTGACAACGAGGTTGCTGCTGAGTGGAGTGGCCCTGCCTGCACAGAGACCCAGGGGATCTGAGAAGCCAGGAACTCTGCACAGAGTCGCTCACCCAAATGAGATGAGGGATGATAGCACTTTATCCCTGAGAGGGGTTTGAGTCTCTCAGAGCAAATACCATCCCAAGACCTCTAGTTCCCGTCCCTCATTACCAACAGAGACACACAGAGGGCAGCGACTTGCCTGAGGTCACCCCCTCCGCCAGGAGAACGTACACCCCTGACAACCACTGCCCCTTAGCCTTAGGCTGCATCAGCCCCATTCACAGGCAGGCAAATCGGGGCCAGCGGAGGCAAGGCCACTCGTCAGGGACTCTGTCAGCAGGAATGCAGTGCCGGCTCTGCTCCCTGAGCCAGCCTGCCTCCCAGACCCTGTTCTGGAGGACCCTCCCAGGCCCACAGGCCATTGTTCAAAGATGGCACCACTTAAGTAGAAGCCCATAGTGTCTGGGAATGCCCCAGGATGAAAGCCATTGCCAGCCCTTTGGCATTCCTCCTGCGCCAGGCAGCACGGTCTGCAGCTTCCCGGGGGAGCCTATCCTGTGATGTGAAATCCATCTCTTCCTGTGGATGGAGGAGAGGGGTGATGGGTGTGGTGGGGTGCAAGAGGAGTGTATGCCTCCACCAAATTGCTCTGGGGGGGCAGAACCCAAAGGGTCTGGAACACTGCTCTCTGGGTCCCGGGGGGGGGGGTGAGACCTCCCCTAGCCACCCTTCCACCCCTCGCTGCTCCCTGCTCCTCCCGCCCCCTGCCAACTTGCTCTGTGTGCCAGCATTGGAGGGCTCTGAGGCTCCCAAGGAGGGCCTCTTGCACAGGAAGGAGGTGGGAAGGAGCTCTTGGCTGGAGCTGGGAGCTGGACAGGTTGAAAGGGAGAGAGAAGCTGGGTTGGGGAGGGACCCTGCCAGACTCCTGTTCTGGCCTGGGGCAGGAAAAGGCAGAGGCACCTCAGAGGCCCAAAGCTGCAGCCATCAGGACCAAGCACAGAGTGAGGCCCACTGCCTGTTCCCTACCCAGGCAAATTCCAGAGAGGCCCAATGGTGACCTGGCCCCTGGGACAACTTCCCATGCCCTGTCACGGCCCACTTGGCCCTGTGCGGTGTGCAGGACAAGCTGCATGCCCTATTTGCAAATGAGAATACTAAAAGTCCAAGCTGGCCAAGTGGCTTGCCTGAGGTCACCTAGGTATTCATGCCTTTTCTGTTTATGAGTACTATTCCCCTCCAATTTCATAAACAATTTGAGAAGACTTGCAATAAAATGTATGCTTGCCCTAAAGTGCTTTGAATCTCTTCCTTCCACAGTTGCTTGGTACTCTCTAGGTGCCTGGCATTGCTCTCGATTGAAAGGGGAACAAAGAAAGATAGACTGCTCCATGGAGCTTATGATCTGGCACATTACAATCTTGTGATAGATGCTCTGAAAGAAATGAGGGTATGTGATCTAGCCCAGGGTATGTCCACTTAGACAGGGTGCTTAGGGATACCTGCTCTAAGGAGGCAGCATTTCAGTAGAACATGGGATAAAGCAAGGCCGACATGTAGACATCACCTCCACTGCCACACCCATAACAGGCATCACTAATCAATCGTGCCAGCCTTCCTGCTGAGCCCAGACTTAGTTTCATTATCTTGCTCTACATGGCCCTCCAAGCAGCTACCCTCAATCAACTTACGGCACAGAGTCAGCCTCCTCATCCGCCCCAGTGCAGAGAAATGAGCACCGAATTGGGAGTACAAGGGACACAGGCCTTAGCTTTGCTTTTGTTGTGAACAATTTATTTGGCCTCTTTGAATCTCACTCTCCCATCTGCTAAAGTGAATTCTTATTCCTGTGTCCCATATCTGCTGTGAAGACTAAATGCAATCACGTATGAAAGCACTTAGCCAGTAGACATCAATACAGGTAGGCATCAATAAATGTTTCTGAAAAAAATAGCTCCTTTTGCCTCATCCATGCTCTACTCCCAAATGTGCTTGCATACACACACACACACTACACACACACACACACACACACACTACACACACACACACACACACACTACACACACACACTACACACACACACTACACACACACACACACTACACACACACACACACTACACACACACACACACACTACACACACACACACACACACATACCACACACTACACACACACACACACACACACACACTACACACACACACACTACACACACACACACACTACACACACACACACACACTACACACACACTACACACACACACACACACTACACACACACACACACACACACACACACACACACACACTACACACACACACACACTACACACACACACACACACACTACACACACACACTACACACACACACACACACACACACTCCTATACTCTCTCAAACAGTGCACATCCACACACTCACTAGGCAGAAGAGGATAAAAAATTTTTATCCTAACGGCTGGCACTGGAATTGATCTTAGGGAGGGAACTCTCTTTTGTTCAGGAAATTACCTTGATAAGTCTCTAAGGATATGGATTAACAGAAGTCAAGGAAACAAAAAGATAGCTGAATGGCTCTGTATTAAAATTGAGATGAAAGTCGGGAGCAGCAGGACATAGAACAGCCTGGCGGTGTGGGGGCTGCAGAGCATCGCAGTGGAGCGGGCAAAGCATTTTAAGAATAAGCATGTCAAATATTCCACATGAAGCTCTTTGCATTTCTGGGATATAAAACCTCTCGTCTCAAGAAGAGTGCCTACTACATGATCCTGTTTGTATAAAACTCTAAGAAACGCAAAACCTTCCGTAGAGGCAGGAAGAAGGCAGGTGGTTGCCTGGGGTGTGGGGACGGGGCAACTTTGGGGGAGGCAGACTTGTCTGCCATCTTCATGGTGCAGATGGTTCAAAACTTATCCAATCGAACACTTTAAATACAGATGGTTTATTGTGTGTTAATTATACCTCAGTAATCTGTTAACATATTAAAAAAAGTCATTTATATCAATTTGATCCAAACCTTTTTGGTCTCTTATGCTTTAAGTGCTAGCTTTTCCCCACTTTCAACAAGTACTGACCCCTCAAAATATTATTTTCTGTCTCCCCACACCTAAGTCAAGGCTGACACAGGTGTGGATGCCAGGTGTGAGGACTTTGGGGTATAAAATGAAGGAGGGAATTGAATCCCACATGTAAGTAGAAACTGCAGAACAGGGACAGCGTGTGGGGCAGGGCACACATCCATACATGCAGCGAGCCCAGCAGAAGCGTGAGCTTGGCTGAGGTGCTCACGGGAACTTAAACTCACTCCTCTCTGGAAATTCTGAGAGGTCTTGGGAGAGACCTCTGAACTTCCATAGAATGTATAACAGGTTCAGGCCAGTGTCATGGATCTCAAGGCACAGGGAGATCCCAGTTGACACTATGTCCCTTAGGCAGACAGTGCATACACAAGGACCCCACTCCTGCCCACCTCCAACCATACATCTTTGCATTGCTTTGCAAAGCAAGGTCCTTCCCCGTGGGGTTATGAGCAGCAAGTGGGGGAGAGGAGCCAGAATTGCCTTTTCTCTTTGAAGAAACTTATCAGGCATGGGAAAGATCAGAGCAAAGAAGGGAGGTGGGCCCCTCAGCAAATCCATGTGCACCAGGCACCCTCTTGTTCTGTCCTTGGGAACCTCCGGTGGGTCCATCTTAAGCAGCCTCATACTCTCGGACAGGATCTCCTCTGAGCTGGCACAGTGACCATGGAAACACAAGGTCATTTTGCTCCCTGCCCACTATTTAGATCCCTCAGCTCTGCAAGGCGCTCTGCTCCAGAGGGACGACAGCCTCTCAACCTTCTCACTCTCCCTCGGCTCTCCCCTGCCTGCCGCCGAGCAGAAACCAAATCAGCTGCTCCTTTCAGGGGGATAATCAAAGAGCAGCATCTCTGGAGAGGACCCTGTTCCATGGAGCAAGTCTTTAATTCCAAGCTGACAAGGTTGGGAGCGTGCGCCGTGGGCCCTCCAATAGACAGGATGAATGGATGGCCAGGGAGTCCAGCTGGTGAGCAGGAGCAGGTGGAGGACAGAAGGGTATGAAGTGGGGACAAAGCAGGCTGTCTGTGCTCTGGAGAGCTGTTTGCACCCCACCCTGCACAAGGATGTCTGCAGCTGCAGAGGCAGCCTCTGTCCATGACCCTGCCCCACAGGGGAGCAGGAGAAACCCTGAAGGGCAAACCTCCTGCCCAGGGTCACCAAGCACCCCGAGGGCAGAGACTGGGCCCTAAATTCAGACCTGGGTGGAGTTCCGATGCCCCCCAGGCTCCTAAAGACAAATGGCAGAGCTGCTCTGGGAACAAGACATCAAGAAAGTGACACTCTGCATAACATTTTTATGTGCTTAGAAGGAGTCACTGGATCTCTTATCATCATCTTGTCATCAAGAGAAAACATGCTCAGAGAGGTTAGGAGTCCTGCACAAGGTCACAAAGCAAGTCAGCAATGAGACGAAGAGTACAGTATAGTCAGCTCTGGCACTCACGAGTAACACAGCCCAATTCCTTGGTGAGGCTCAATTTCCCAAAAAACCAAACCAAACCAAACCAAACCCATAAAACTCACTGGAAAATGCCAGCTCCACACTGAGTTGCAGCAGCCAGGCAGGCAGCAAAGTCCCGGCCAGGTCAGTGCCCCATGGGTCAAATCCATGCCTCGGCAGACAGACAGACCACTTCCTGGCTGGGGCTTCAAAGAGCTGAAACTGCAAATGGCACCCCAGCAAACTCACAACCTCCTTCACAGCTCTCTAGGATCCTGGGCTCCTGTGCTGTGCAGGGTTAGGGGCCAGGAGGGTTTCTGTGGGCAGATGAAGAAGACCAGGATGGGGAGGCAGCTGTCTGGGGACATCTCTACAACTCTGAGCCCAGAAATGAGCCGCCTCCCTTCCCACTGCCCTACTCGCCTAAGCCCTGGGCACCAGAAACCAAAACTGGCCCTTTAGGAAGCTTTCCTCTTTCCCAGGCTCCCAGGGGCTCCACGCTCCTGTTCCACTGTTTGTGCTTCCTTGTCCTTCTGTGATCTAACAGTGTCTGACCTTAGTGGGTGTTCAGGGCTGGCGAGCAATGATGTTGATACGTACGTGAATCAGGCTGCCTCCAGCCGGCTCCTTGCCAAGCCTCGCTCTGCCCTTGGCCGTGTGGGGCAGAAGGCATGGGCACTAGCCAACAGGTGGGAGCCTAGCAGGGTCCCATAGGCTGAATTGTGTCCCCTCCAAAAGCCGCATGGGGAAGGCCTAACCCCCAATGTTATAGTATTAAGAGGTGGGGCCTTTGGGATGTGATTAGGTTTAGATGAGGTCATGAGGGTGGGTTAGCGGCCTCACAGGAGAGATCAGAGCCCCCCACCTCCCCCGGACCCCCGGTTCTCTGATCACTCTCTCTGCCACATGAGGACGCACAACAAGAAGGCATCAGTCTGTAACGCAGGGAGAGGGTTCTCACCGGAAACCAAGTCAGCTAGCACCTTGATTTAGGTCTTCCGGCCTCCAGAACCATTAGAAATAAAAGTCTTGATTACACCACGCCATCTACAGTACTTTGTATTAGCATCAGGAATAGAGGAAGCAGGATCCTCCCAAATTCCTTCTGACACAGCCCAGAGTCATATCAGCAAGGCTTTAACTTGGCTGTTGAGGTAAAAATGCACTGGGCTGGGTGCCCAGAACCTGGGTTCTAGACCCAGTCCACTGCTGATCAGCTATGTAACCTCAAGCAAGGGATGGAATCAGAGTACACCAGGGATGGCAGCCCCAAGACCTCAGTTTCCCCATCTGTGGAGTGGAGGGAGAGGGGTGCCCCTGCTCTGCCTCTTTCTCAGGGGTCCTGCGAGTGGGTCCTGCAGGGCCATGGGAATGAAGGTGCCTGGAAAGCATAGCACACAGTCGGAACGTGTGAGGACGGGAGCTCTGGTTGGTATCAGCAGAGGGCTGGTGGAGGGCGCTCATCAGGGATGGGAGAGCCACCCCAGCAGGGCCCAGTTACAGGCACACAGCACTTTTCTGGCTGCCATTCCTACCCACCCACATTCCGTGGGACTCAGAATCCACCCACTGTCCACGGCATGTTTGGGCCCATCTTCTTGCTTTCTTGGACAGCTCTAGAGAGAATAGGTTGTTTCCTGGCTCTGCTGGAAACCTCTGCAGGGCAAGTTTGGGTGTCTTTGTGTCTCCTCTGGAGTCGGCCCCAGGGCTGAGCCCATAAGGACTTGATTAACTCCTTGCTCTCTGAAATGACCTAGCCACGCCCCCTTTGGGCGTGGGCTGTCCTTTGGGGCAGGAACCCCCTGAGGCCCGCCACTGGCAATTGGCACTCCTCCCAGGAGGGATAAGAGCGATAGAGGGTGGCCTAGAGTGGGTCGTCAGTGCCCTAGCCAGGCTTGTCACCCTCTGCTGCCACCTGTCCTTCAGAATAGCACTACCTTCCTTCACCTGCCCACCTGCACTCTCTCTGCCCTGGGTCCTGACTGAGTAGAAGAAGGGATGACTTCAACTGTTAGTGACCTGGGGCTGCTGGAGACTGTGCAGGACCACCCCCGTGCCCCCCACCCCAGGAGCCCAGCTGGCCATCTTCCTGCATCCGCGCTGCAGCCCCAGGGAGTCAAGGTGGAGGTGTGCGTGGGCCCAGCTCCTGCCTCTTGCCTCTTTCCCAGTCTTTAATATTCATGAGAACTCCTAGCAGGGGAGCTAAAAATGTTCCGCTCCTAAATCTAACTGTTTTATGGAAGCCTAATTAAATTCTTTGGTGGAAGGGGAAAAAAGTGACCTTCAAAACTGCCAAAGCTATTCAGAGTGGCGTGTCCCAGAAACCTTTCCCTTTCTCTCCCCTCCCACCGCGGGTGGCCTCTCCTCTGGTGATGAAGTTCTCTGCTGCCCCCTCAGTCAAGGGTCCAGGGGATGCTCTGGGAGTGGGTGTACCAATGGCAAGACTGCTTCTGTCGAAGGAACACAGGCAGGCCATGATGCCGGCTTCTCTGGTGGTCAGATGACCCCAGGCCTTGCTGGGAACTGCAGTCTCAGCCTGCGGAGGGAGCTGAGGGAAGAGAAAAGGCAACGGGGAGGGGTTGGCTCTGGTGGAGAGAGAGTGGCAGGGCCCCTCTCCCCTGGACTGGCGCTTCCTCTTCCCCTGGACCCCTTGGTCCATGCATCCTTATGCGCACAGGGACAGAGCCCAGCGCTTGCACACTGGTACCCGGGAGCTTGGGATTGGAGTTCATGTCCCTGCTGCTTCTCCTATTTACCAGGGACAGGCAGCCACTTCCCCAGAGGCCAATGGAGGCCGCTGCTCATTTTGAGAGCCTCCAAATAGAGAGGGCAAAGGGTTCTGAATGCCCCGAACTCCTCCTTGTGACCTGAGAAGAGCCCTCTCCTGACGAGGAGGAGATGTGAGCAGGAGAGGGTGAGGATATGAACCCCTGAGGTCCTCACCAGCACAATGTCAGGATTCACCCTAGAGAAGGCTTAGACACAGGCGCGGTTCAGCAGGACCTTCCTGCACAAGTAAAGGGCTGGCTACAATCTTTCAGGCAGAAAACTGGAGACCCGGAGGTCTAGATCTACGCAGCATACGGGCCTCAGGGCCAGCTCTCTCACCACTGGGTGAACGTGAAGGGTCCTGCTCACCTGAGAGGCAAGGGCAGGGTGGAGTCTGACGGACTAGCTGCTTTCTCTCCCACTTGGGGACGAGGTCATTTTTATCTGGCCCAAAGTTACCTTCTGACTGGTTGCCAGAAAGTCATTCACACACCGTGTCACGACCCAGAGTAGTGATTGGCAGCTGGCGAGCTTAGGTGACACCCTGGTTCACCGTGCCATTCGTTCCTGGGACGCATATTCTGCAAAGTCAGTTTCTGGGTCATTTTGTGGCCATCAAAATAGGCCCTGCTTGGTGTACACATTCTCACCAATTGGGGGTGACCATGCTCAGTTTTAGGCCATGCCCGAGTGGAGTCTAGAAAGCTGAGCTTCCAGGAGATCCGTGGAGATCAGTGCCCTGCCCTCCGCTGCAGAGGGCCAGAGAGGGCCGTGCTGCCTCCCCATCAGGCCCCAGCTGCTCTTCTCAGCCACCTATGCCTCCTCTCTACACTCATTCCTGACTCCCCTCCAGTCTGGGGCACTCCACTCCCTCACCCGGCCCAGACCCTCCCTACTGCAGAGAACAGCTTCCTGAGGGAGAGCTGCCCAGGCCAGGCAAGCCCCTGGTGGTGTCTCCCCTGCCTGGAGGCTCAGGCTGGCCAGTCTATTCATTCGACTTCTGAGCCTGGAACCCATACGAGACCCCCTAGGGGTGTGATTCTTAATTCCCCAACTAGATTTTTGACCTTCAAGAAGCCAATATTCATGCTCTAAATGCCTTTGGGAGCTCTCTGCATGTCCTTAGAAGACTTGAATGCTTCATGGAGAGAGAATGAATATGTGATTAAATGAGTGAAAGTGAATGAGTAAATGAGGAAATTCAATAAACATGTATTCTGTGCTGTTTGCCAGGCTCTGTGCTGGGAGACGAGGAGACCTCGGACATTAAAGCAGGCTTCACCTCACCCTCATGCATTCAGTCTGGAGAAATGAGTGACGGTGAGTGAGTAAATGCAGGGGTAAGCGAGCACATGCAAAGAGTGAGCAGGTGCCAGACAGCACACAAACACACAGGCTCTCAGGGACCCAAGCAATGTTCCTGCGCCCTCCCCAGCCCAACGCTTCCTCGCCTGGCTCCCTCGGAGACGCCTCTCCTCAAGGCGAGTGTTCAGGCTCCCTCCTCCGCCTTTCCTCCCTCACCAGGACTATTTTGGTGTTTCTGCTCCACGTGGGCTGACGCCTCCCTCTGCTCACAGTTGCTGCCTTTCCCATTCTGCCTTCAGAGGCCTTGAATCAAATGGGACGGCACAGTGCATCCCCATCAGCACCATCTTGGGCTGAGACCCAGCCAGCTCAGGCCTGCCCACAGGGAAGAACTGGAGTGCCAAGGAGTCCCCATCGATGGCCAAATAAGGTCAGTTGCCAACCCTGCCGGCCTGGTGCAGCTGCCCCTCATGCCAGGCATGGCGATGGGTCCCTGAAGCAGAAAGCAGCAGGTCCAGAGGGCACAAAGGAACCAGCCGCCAGCCTCCAGCAGGGACCTTAGAAGACCCTTGGAGACAATCTAACAATCACAAACCAGTAAAAGCATGCTGTTCTGAAGGATAAAAATAAATAATACTTCCAGTGTATTAAGGCAAAAATGGTAAATACTCTTTATTAAGATACATTTCATACTGGAACCAATCTTATGAGTTTCACAGACCTAGGCTTGTCTTAATATCACTGCCCTCACCACATTTAATCTCTCCAGACTATTATTCCCGGGACTTTTGGGCGTGATGCTCCTCCCTCCCCTGTAATGTAGTGCGTGGGGGTGTGTGTACATGTGTGTGCATGTGTGTGTATCCATGTGGGGTTTGGTAGGAGAACAAGGTAGAGTTGCAAATTTTATGAAAATGTTCCTAATATACCTGTGTGGCTTTGAGTCATGTGGAAAGGTTATGTGGTTTGGAGTCCACCTGGGATCCGATACTAATACTGTGGTCTTGAAAAGTCAATCTCTGAGGCTCTGTTTCCATAAATAGGTGCTGTAGTATAGCGGATGCTCTGGTGGGCCACCCGGTCCCCGTTTTCAGGAACCACACCTTCAGTCCTCCAGCGGCCAGGCACTGCCTGCTGATGGCTCACCACCGAGTCCCTCCCCCAGAATGCCTTTGGCAGAAGTGTGCAGAAACACCAAGTTACCTTCTCCAG